>PNEQ01067159.1:0-59923 GCA_003012365.1 Medauroidea extradentata | reverse complement strand
GCAGCTAGTGAACGAGTGTTCTCAGGAGCAGGGAACATTGTGAACTACAGGAGACAACTTCTTGCAACTGAGCATGTAGAAGAACTTGTTTTTCTACACGAAAATCAAAAAAGAATGTAAAAAAGGTTGTGCTTAAAGTTTTTTAAGCATTTATCACAATTTGTTTCCCGTTTGAATTTGAACTGAACAGTACACTCAAAAAGCTTTTACGGATATCGACTGATTTATTAATACTTACCATAATATCATTCACAGGTCTATATTACTACTTAATACTTACCACTGCATGTAACATAGACATCTGCTTAGGTGAATGCTTATAATTTAAGATACACCTATGTAATAATTTCTGTTCTTAGTTTAGCAAAGGTTATTTTTATTCATACTTAAAATCTAAATTATAAAAAAATTTTATACTAGGTATCTATGAATATTTTTAATAATTTTCACAATAAATCATTTTTTTTACATGATTTCTCATTCTCGTCTCGTTTCTCGCGAGAAAATGTTTTTATTTCTTGAAAATTTCTCGGAAGCCAAAATCCCATTCTCGCACAACCCTAACAAAAATCAATATATTAAGACTTTAATTGGTGGTTTGTTGATCATACTTTACGGTATGTGGTTTGTTTGTTATAATTTTTCTTTTCCTTTTTAAATTAAGTCGATATGGTTGCAACCGTACAAATTTACATGTTTAGAGTGAAATTAAAAATTATTTTATAGCGATCAAAGTAAGGAAATGGGTACCTTGCATAAAAAAGGCTGTGGCCAATTCCTCTCCCAGTTTCTGACATTGTGCCAAGATGTGTCTCACCATCTCTAATGAACTCGCTGTTGATGACATGTAAAGCCCATGTACTATTTCTCCAACACCTCTTCCTCTCTCCTTCGTCTTCCCCTAACTTTACCCCTTTTCTCTTTCTCTCCATTTCTCTATACTTCTCCCCTCTCATCTTCATCTTTCTCACTCTGTCTCCTACTTTCTCCTGTCACATCTTTCTTACCCTCTCTCCTACTCTCTCCTATCACATCTTTCTTACCCTCTTTCTTGTTTCCCTCCTCTCACCCCCAATGATTTGCTTGTTTTACTATGACTTGGATTTTCGATTTGATGCTGTGTTTTGGTAATTTCTGGTAACTTGCCAATTTATTTTGAGAACTGTTGACAAATCACTCAGATTTTTTTATTTCAGTTGGGTTATGTTGATAAGTTATGTGGAAGCTTATGATGGACAGGAGTCATTTCTATAATTACGGAGTATGACTGTAGTAAATGTACAGTCATTAAATATGGTTTCAGAAATAGTCACTTAATCGGCCAACAAAGCAGTGACGGATATCTTTAGGTTAAGAAAGAAACAATTTAAAATATGTACAGATAAATTATTGCAGAAAATAGTGATAAAACAAAAAAAAATAATTTTGATGTAATTTTTAATTCAAATTTTTTTTTCCGTGGTCTTAACTTTTTGTCACCTTTCTGGATTCTCAGTGTGTGTTTCTTTTTGGAATTGTATGTACGTATTTTGCATGTTTGTTGACAACCGCTAATACTGGCTGTTGTGTTTTTACTGTGGGTTTTTGACACGAGATTAACTCACAGTGGTGTTTGTCTGTGAGAATGGTTCAGTTTACATTTTGTTTAATCCTATGTTCAAATGAAAGAAAAAGCAGCATTAAAATTTTGTTGTAATATGTTGGGGTTTAGGAGATCAACATGGGTCAGCGCTGTTCAGACACTCGAGCTGTCACATTTGAAGATGTAAGAGTGCCTAAAGAAAATGTATTACTTGGTGAAGGGGCTGGTTTCAAGATAGCCATGGGAGCGTTTGACAGCACACGACCACCTGTAAGTCATGCAGTTTGTGTACTGTACATGTTATAGTAGTCTCTGTTTTCACGACTGATCTGCCTTACAGGGTCCCTCTCTGTTCATGTTTTGTAGGTTGCTTCAGGTGCGGTTGGAGTGGCTCAGAGGTGTTTGGATGAAGCTACAAAATATTCAATTGAACGAAAAACTTTTGGTGTTCCAATTGCACAGCATCAAGTGAGTATCTCTCTTGCAAAGAAAATAGTGTTTTTTTGACGCACTGTCAGAACAGGTAAAAAATGAAGAATTGTTTAATCTATATTGCTCTGCTTCGTGTAAATTGCATTAGGTATTTAATATTAAGAAAAGGGTAACATTTTCCGTAGCATGAAAGACATATTTTGAGATTTTGGCCACGGTTACACGGCGGCCTGAAGTAGATAACCGAAAGAGGTTTACTAGTCAGCCAATTTTAAACACGTTCAGTGTATAGCTGCCGAAGTGAACACGTTCGCGTGGTTACTTTGTCGCAGTCGATATCAGTTGTGTTTTCTTACAACAGTATATTGTTTTGAGGTAATGTTTGGTTTAACCGTTTAACCTATGTACAAAATGTTATCAGAGGAAAGTAGCTGGAGACACGTAAAGTTTATGTTTGTCTGTAAAATGAACATGATTAAATTGACATTGGTAGCTGCACTGCATAAATTTGCAAGACGCAAGAAAATAATACTCTAGGTATTAAAGAATTATAACCTTACTCTATGAGCTTCTATAAATGTACTAAAATTTGTTTAACGTAATTTCAGACTAGGAAACCTTTCTCCTGTAACCAGTCACCACTGTTTACATATTAAAAGTTGTGTCTGTCACGATAAACTTAACCTTTTGAAAGCTCTACGTAACCCCGTTCCAAAGTTTGTAACACACTCATGTGTTGATGCAATGTGGTGACAAAAAGTCTTCGTAACACCAAATATATTTAAATCAATATTACACTTTATGGAACGTGGCAAGGATTTTCGAAAAGATAATTTTACCATGAACGACCACGTGCCTGCTTCATGCATACAAGAGTACTGGAAATGGCATACATTCTTATTCCGTTGCAAATATTTTGAAGGGCTCATATTTTAATATGAAACTATTTTTACTTATTTGTAGCCAACAAAACATTCTAATAACTTTCCTGTTAATTTTATTTCCGGGATGCTGCAACATAACACCGTGTTGTCAGCCCTCTTGTGCGTAATGCTTGTTCATGTTTAACGAGCCAATCACAGCAGGCATACAGATTGTTGTTTAGGTGAAGAACCTTTACAACCTGTACAGTTTGAATAGGAAGCAGCAACGATATGAACTACTTCAGACACAGTGTGACCACACGTATGGCTGAGCAAGTTTAATTTAAACTAGTTCCGAGGCCCATGTAACCACGGCCTAAGTTATGTCATAGCTGAGTTAGCAATGTCCTAATATCGTTTAGAGGTTTTTATGACAAATACCTGAAAGATAACTACTTTTATACAGAGGCAATTGCAGAAACCTGCAACCTGCTTTACATTTGCTGTGTTTTGTATCTGTCAGTGTTAGTAATACGTGACAGTAATTTGAAATTATTTTTTGTCTGTTAAAATATTACTCTGTTGCCACTTATGATTTTCTGTTCTGCCTGATCAACAGTTGTTTTCAAAGGAATTAATACTGTACTAATTTTGTCAAACAAGAAAAGTTTTCAGATCCTCAATTGTGTTTTTTCCCTGTATAAATTTTTTACTTGGTCATAATACCATCAACACTACACATATTGTGTTTTTTGCTGTTAACAATCTTATCCTCTCTTCGCCCGAAGAAGCTGCTCTAAGCAGCGAATCGTTGCGATACGCACTTCCGTGATCATGTGTCGTCCTATTTGTGTGTACGTATCTGTCAAGTACTAAAACGTGAGTTCTTGTTTAATACAAACTGAAAGTAACCTTAGTTTTTTCATTACAGTATAACACTTTAACGATATGTATGTTATGGAAAATCAGTGTCTTGTTGAATCAGAGTTCGTTATGTTGGGAACCCTGGGTCACTGTTCCTGAAAATTTTGTCAATAAGTTGGTGTTTCGTTAAATCTGAGTTAGTAAAATTGACGTTCTACTAATGTGATGCTGATACTTGTATCAGGTATGTGATTGCATATGATGTGTGAGAATGTGACATTTTCTTCCTGCACAGATTCTTTTTACTGAGCAAGATGTTGACACTGAAACGTGTTTGACTCAGATTTTGGAGTATCCTGTTCACTATAAACTGAGCACTAAGCAGAACTTGTAATTTATTAAAAATATGTTTTATTGGCATATAAGGCTGGGATTGATTCCACAACATAGGCTGTTCCAATTCCTCTTCACTTCTTGACCTTGTGTAAAGTTGTGTATAACCGTCTATCTTGACCTTGTGTAAAGTTGTGTGTAACTGTCTATGATGGCTCTGCTGTCTGTGCGACATAAAGCTCGCTTAAAATAAAAATTTTAACATGTATATTGATATTAACATTGTAATGAATGTTAACACATGTACCCCCTATTATTTTATTAAGTTTACAAAATAACATCAAATGCCTTATCTTACTCATTGTTCTAATCAGTGAAATGGATTTGTGGTTGTTCCAGGCTGTAGCATTCATGCTGGCAGACATGGCAATAGGCATAGAGTCGGCACGCCTGGCGTGGATGAGAGCTGCATGGGAAGTGGACCAGGGCCGTAGAAACTCGTACTACGCTTCTATTGCCAAGGCCTTTGCGAGTGATGTGGCCAACAAGTGTGCTACAGATGCTGTTCAGGTAAACACTTGTTAAGTTTAATACTTACGTGTTATGATTTAATCTTGAAGGAAAGAACTTGCAATCATAGATATTTAGTACAGTGAAATATCGTTACAACGTACTTCAGAATAACATATCTGTCATTATGACGAACTAAATTAAATTCCCGCACAAAATCTCAATGTAAACAATGTAAAAATAATTCACTTTAACATCAAAAATTTACCCTACCTTTCAATATAACGAGTGTTTTTTTACCAGTTTTTGTTGGATTTTCCTTTTTTAAATTAATTATTTGTTTGTTTTTTTTTCAACAAAAGTAGTATTTCTTAGAATATATTTACAATTTTTATCGCATTCAAGACTGGTTCCCACTGTTCTCCAAAGAAAAACGTAAACACATACCGGGTGGATACGTTCCAAACTTCGTTTCGTAGTGTACAAGTGCATATGTTCGAGCGCGACTTTAACAATCGATTGTCGTCTCGAAACGTGTTCTAGTGGCGTGTTTCGCATCACCATTTTTATTGTCCCGTAATGCCTCTATTTTATACGTAAAAAATATAACAAACTTTTTAACTGACCATATGAAGCTATGAACATTTCTTTTTTAATTTTCATTATGTAACTCCGTTCAATTCTGTAAAGTTTATAGGTTAATATTTATTTATTTTCGGTGTCGCAACATGGCCGATAGCCTCAAAAGTTCCTATACACAGCCATGCTCATAACGCACTATGGTTAATCTATGATCTGTTCTATAGCCGTGACGTTTGTTTATGTTTTTGTTAAACGCTGTGCGAGTTACGAGTTAGTATTAGACAATTTTAATTATCATAATGGAACATCAATCCGAAAAAAAGAAACGTAAGCAGTTTACTTTAAAAGAAAAAATGGAGATTTTGAAAGAAGTTGACAAAGGAAGGAAGAAAGCAGACGTGGCACGATCGTTTGGGTTAGTGCCTACTACGCTGTCAACTATTATAAAAGATCGCGAAAAAATCAGTAAATTATATGAACAGTCATCATTGTCTGCTGGTCGCAAAAGACTTCGTTTAGGAGACAACAAGGACCTGGAAGTTGCACTAAACAACTGGTTAAAGGACATGAGGGCACAAAATGTACCTGTCACAGGGCCGATGTTGCAGGCCAAAGCAAAAGATTTCGCTTTCTTGATTGACATCAAGGATTTTCAAGCAAGTTATGGATGGCTGCATCGTTTTCGTGAGCGACACGGAATTTCATGGAATACTGTGTCAGGGGAGGAAAGAGATGCAGATACAGCAGCTGCAGAGCAGTGGAAAGTTGATAAACTGAATGGCATTTTGAAAGCTTATTCACCTGAAGATATTTTTAATGCTGACAAGACCGCATTTTTCTACAAACTCATGCCAAATAAAACTATGGCATACAAAGGAGAAAAATGCTCAGGTGGGAAAAAATCAAAAGAAAGGTTGTCAGTGTTATTCTGCTGCAATGCAACTGGAACCACCAAGCTGCGTCCATTGGTGATAGGAAAATTCAAAAAGCCTAGATGTTTTAAAGGAGTTGCATCACTTCCAGCTGACTACGTCAGCAACACCAAAGCATGGATATCGAAGGATTTTTTCTCCAAGTGGCTTGTTGAAACAGATAAAGAAATGCAAAGAAAACACAGAAAAATTATTTTGCTGGTCGACAATTGTGCTGCCCATAATGTTGACGTACGCCTAGAAAACATTAAATTAGAATTTCTACCAGCAAACTGCACTTCTGTGTTGCAGCCTCTAGATCAAGGCATCATTCAAAATGCTAAGGTTCATTTTCGGAAACGGCTTGTCGACAGAGTTCTGATCAACATCAGGTGCAATTTGCCCACCAACATCAATGTCCGCCAAGCCATTGAACTGATAACTGGTGGTTGGTGGAATGTAAAGAAGGAGACCATTGCAAATTGTTGGAAGATGTCTGGTATAATGAATGCTTGTGATGATGATAGCAGTGATGATGGTTTGTCCAAGGACCAGGCAACAACAAGTTCTGCAATTGATGCTGTTGCTAGTGATGGTATCTCAGCAGAATTTTGGCAAGATGTATCCAGTACTTTACAGCTGGACAACAACATTTCTTTTGAAGACTATGTAACTGTTGGCTGTGATGTTGAAACAACACCACAGTTGACAGATGCAGAAATAGTCAACTAAGTTCTCCAGAATAAATCAGCAGTCAGTGAATCTTCAGAAGACGAAGAAATCGAAGAGGAGCCAGTCACTTCAAAAGAAGCTATGATGTGTTTTGAAAAGATTTCAACATTTATTTCCAACACAGAAAACGTACCAATTCATGTTATGGAGTCAATGCATGATGTTGGACAGTTTGTGCAAAATTAGCTTATCAATCACACAAAACAAACCAAAATTTCTCAGTTTTTTACAAATGAATGACCAAAACACTGTGCCTATTTGTTTAGTGCAGGGCTTTCTTCTGTTTATGACATTATCCTAAACTAAAATAGCTTAGGTAGTTTAAAAATACAATTAAGAAAACATTGTGCGTATGTAGGCATATGTGGTGTGCTATTTAAGTTTTTTTCCAAATAAAACCTTCTGTATTTTGAATGAACACAAAAGTTTCTCTAGTGGTGTTTTTCAGAGTTAGGAAGTGGATTTTCTTACATAATAAACTTCTGCAACAAGTGAGCTGTTTATAGGTTAGTTTGTACATACTTTCAAAATAATTTAAATCATTACAGTGTTATATATTTTTCCAATTGAAAGATTTTATTCTCCTAGTGTCTTGTTATCCCAAAATTTAAAAAAAATAATTTTAAAGGAAAAAGTAAGACTTTCAGAATAAAGTACTTTCATTACAAAGTATAAAAATGAAGGCTTTATCGATGTACTTAATAATGAGATTTCACTGTACTTACATATTATGATTTAATCTTGAAGGAAAACAAATAAATATAATTTGGCTGTTAACCTTGTTGCATTCCTGAGGTGTAACTTTTTGTGACTTGACACAACCTCCACCTTCTTGCCTCGGTGGCAGTGTGCATGTTGTGCAGTGTATTTGCACGCCGCCTTCAAACCCAGCACAATGATGTGTTTAACACTCATGTTTTGCCATTGGAAACACAAAGGTGACATACTTCCTTGTATTCTACCAGTTGCGCTCATGCTGCTGAGTGTCTGGTAGTTCACTAAAGAAATGGGAGCTTCAAATAAATACAAGCTACTGTACATGTGCACAATGTCGTCGTCATATAGTGTTTCAAGATTTCACGTTGTATAGCTTTTATGGTCCATAATGTTTATGAACATGTGGCATGTGTATAGACTGTATAGGTTAATTTATAATTGTGTGCTGTACTTATGAACTTAAAGAATAAAGTGTTCACATTTAGTAAAGGAATTCGTACATACAACTTTTAATTACCGGTAGTTTACTCAGTAAGATTTTCATCTTAACAATACTTCTGTGAAGGAAAAAAATTGAGAGATGGCTGATAATACTGGAAAATCGTCAATATTGTTGGTGGTAAAGTATTAGTACGTATATCACTACAATATTGTAAAAAGCTGTGTCGAATCTACTCTTACTTGAATTTTGCATTTTTTTTTTTATTTTTTTTTATTTTGTATTTTGCATCATGACTAGTTTTGCATGCTCAATGCTGTGCACTTATTACTAACTGAAAGTAAGAAGTGGTTTTTTAATATGCATATTTGTTATTGTGTTTTCAGATATTTGGCGGAAATGGCTTCAACAGTGAGTATCCTGTCGAGAAGCTGATGCGAGATGCAAAGATCTACCAGATATATGAGGGAACTTCACAGATACAGCGCCTAATTATTTCTAGAGCAATTATTGATAAGGCAATAGGAAAATGAACTTAAGTTACTGTGGTATTACTACCTGGTTTTGCTGTGGTTTTTTGATTGTAAGGACAGTTTACTGTTCTGTACACACAAATAAAAACACACTTATAATTTATGTGGGAATTTAACATCACTAAATTCATTACTTTGGAAACAACTTTTGAGTTTCTGTAATTTACAATAATATTTTATTTATGCTTGAGTATTCGTTTAGAAGTTGGAAATCTGAATAGTAATATACCGGTTTTACAACAAATAAAACTTAGATATTGTTAACAAATTACAGCAGCGAAGAGCTTGCGAGGGTGGTGGAATACGTTTGATACTGACTGGTGGTGTTTGATAAGTTATGTCAAGAGGCTAAGTTATGAATGTGCTAGAAATTAAAATTTTCTAGGTAAGCTAAAGGGGTTATAAATATGTTGGAAGTATTAGCATTAAGGGTTTGTTTGTTAAGACAGATACCGTCAGAATAAATTGGCAATTTTGAAACTAACAATACGGGAGTTCTTGTATACAAGAGTGTGATTGTACGCTGTTCGACAAAATATTACACATACTCATTTACTTGTTCATTTTTTCCGCTCTATCACAATCCAATCTCCTGTCCCATCTCTCGCTTCTTCCCAAGTTATATCATTTGACTATGGATCTGCTAAGTAAAATTAACCATTCTTTTGTAATTAATTGCTTTCATCATGACTTACTGTAGTAATATGTTGTGGGATGTTACTACTGTATAGATCTTATTCACCTGTTTGATTATTATAATTTAGTTCAATGTGGTTTTTTTTTTTTTTTTTTTTAAAAAAACATGAGTTTGGAAAATTTTTACGTTGTGTGCTGTAATTTTAAGAGTATAATGTGTTAGTTACTATAACATTTTCTTCTTGCAATACCGTATTTACGGTATTTATGTTAAAATTATTGCCCAGAGAGGATAACATTGTGACACCACAGATGCTCAATATACAGTAGAACCTCAGTTTATTGAAGCAACAATTTTACAGTTTCATTCTCTGGCGCGATGAGATCTACCCTTTATTTAATGAGTACTGGATTTTACGAGGTCAGTCGTGGGAACTATGAGCCCCTAAACGAAGTTCTACTGTGTGTTTTTAAATGTTGTCTATTTCTTGCCTACAGTGCCAAAAACTTTTCATAATTTTCTACACAAAATAATGTAATGTTGATGCTACAAGGTTTCCTTACCACAGGTTAGATAGTAAATTGCTTTGTCTCTATTGTCTGTTGTTCATTTTCAATTAAAGGTAAATGGTTTTTTGAGCCATTGTTAATGAGTGTACAGAACACCATATTAACTTCCTTTCAGTTTGCTGTCTGTGCTGAAAATAATAGGCAGTGATTGTTAGAAAAGTATGTTTAACATAACTTACCTAGGTGTGATACTCTATTATCTGTTGGTTTGGTGTACTGTATATTATGTATTAAATTGATTGTTAATTTCTGCATTCAGATGGTGTTAAGTTCTGTAACTATCCATGTTGAAATTTTATGGTAATTGTTTTGTAATTTGGTTTTATGTGTAGTTTTAGTTATGTTGCAGAACAGAATGACAGTTATTCATATATTCTGATTAACTGGAGGGAACCTAACCTCATTCACATCCACGACCTCTTTGCTCCATGTTTACAGCACTACAACTTTCTTCACTATTTATAGCTGTTCTTTTACAATACATATGTACAGTTTTAGCCCACTATTTTCCTTCTACCTTCTGAAACCAATCTTCCCTCGACGTTATATTCTCGTTACATTTTGTTTTGTTTATGCTTCCCTCTTTCTGTACCCTTATCTTGACTTTTCCATCTCTAGCTCATATTTACCTATACTCTGTAGTAGTGTTATATTCTAACATTGTTCTCTCTTCCAACATAATTTTGTATTTTATCAATTTTATATTTTTGATAAGTGATAAATAAATGAAAATGTATTTTAACAGGTCATTTTCGATATAGGTGGTTTACAATAAAGTGAGCACTTTTGAAGAGAATCTTGTCTTAAATAACAATTTTAAAAAATTATTTATTGTGATGTCAATTGTTAATTGTTGACTGTGGCACAATCTATACGCCTTGATTGCTACAGAAATTTTTTGTTTCTGTTAAGAAGTGGCAAGTAATATAATTTAAGTGAAAGGAAAAAAGTAATTTGGATTTCAGAAGTGCTGATTTTATGCTGAATGATCTATACCATTGTTATTTACATTTTAACATGTATGGCATACATTTGTAGTTGTTTCAAAAGGTTTCTTACTCCCACCCTCCTTTCCCCTTTTCCTCATATTTTCCAAATTGAAAGTGCTCTGCCATTGATGCTACAGGAGTATCAAATAGTTTTCAAAATCCTATTACTACGTATAACTTTTATTTGTCTGTTGCTAGTTACTGTCAATAATATACGTTTGAAACAGAACTAATTTGAAAGGGTTATATTTCCATAATATTTAAATGTAGTAGATTTTTCATACCCTCTAAGTTGTCAAAGAGCAGTTAAGTTTCAAATTTTCATTAGCAAGAACTGGAAGTAACAGGAGTGTTTAATAGCTCATAGTGTTATTGCATTTGAGGTTGATTAAAATTGTTTACACAATCCTTTGATATTTTATCACACTTCACGAGTTGTAGCTACTGTTCGGATGGAATATTCAGTTCAGCCCTTATGAGTCGGTTAATAAGACTTCCTGTGGGCTTGTGGTAGAAGGTGAATATTTTGATGTTGGTTGTACTAAATTGCTGTAATGTAAATGAAAGGAAGAGGCCGCTAAGCTATCAGTATGTACAAAAGACAGAAGCACAAGTACTCACGTTTTAGTGCATAGCGCGTATCGTGACGTTTCACTGCTAAGACTAAATTGCCAAACAGTTCTTGTCTAACCTGCCAGGTGATACATAAGTTATTACTAGCAAATATAAACCAGATAATATATTTTTAAAAAGATCAAACTGATTACTGTACACTTTGTGTTTAAAAATATAATGGGAAATGTTTGTTTCATAAAATTGTATTACATGTACACTAGACCCCTGATTTTACGAACACTGAATTTAACAAAGTCAGGGAGCCTAGAAAATAACAAAATTCTATGAAAATTGTAAGAAGTTATATTAACAGTTGTTTATGAATGGTACATATATTCTCTTATTCACACCGCTAAAATATAAGTTGTAGACTTGCAGTTATTTCTTGTCAATTCACAATCATAATACCTATTAAAAACAAAACGAAAATAGCAAAAAGCCATTAAAAAATACAGCAGTGACAATTTGGAAACTGTGTACAGCCGCCCGTGCCGAGCTGGCCTACTCCCTCCAACTCTAAAACGTATTAGGACCTACCTAAATAGAGGCCGCATTATAGTCGCATCATTCTGGCGCATGTGTATATGCTTATTTAAGTATGGTACGGCTTTCATGTAGGCTGTTTCTCCACATCACCACATATATAATTTTCGCCTCGCTGCAACAGTGTTTACATTCTTGCGCAAACTCTGTCAATAGCGCAAAATAATTTTTTCTTTACTGGTTTAACTCAGTACGTACTTAAAACTCTTAATTTGGTACATAATTTGCTTGAACTTACTGCTTTTCGTAAAATATGCATTTCACATCACCGGAAAGAACAATGATCACACTACCAATCAACCATGTGTAGAAACTTTTTTTTTTTTTTCGTCATGGTTATGTCAAACTTTAGAAATAAATTAGACGTGTGTGTTTTGCGAACTTCTAATTTATATTTGTGCAACAATACTGGCTGTGAAAGTGATGCATTGCAATGAATTATACGTGTAATTTTTGACGACTTCAGGTGAGAACGTCACAAAGTGCCATTTTTGGTTAGTTGAACTTCAGTATATGCTGTGATGGCAACTATCTACCCATATTATGTATGGCTGTATAGTTTCGTTATCTGTACAGCCTGTACTCTACTTCTATGTACGTTTGCATACAATTTTTTGTAAGTTTCTTTACTTATTTACTTAGTAACAAATATCGAGGGAATGTTTTGACTATTAATTATTGTTGAAGTTATATAAAGCAGCGTAATGAATAAATACATCTGCTTTTTCCTTCTTACTCTGGTGAATTATTTATATAATGGCATTGTCCTGGCTGCGAATGTATTGCCTTAGTAGATATGCACTACTACGTTTAAATTAGTTTTTGGTTACAATTAAAAATTGTAGCTACCAATTTCACATATATTCTTGTTCTGAAGACGTCTTATTGGTTTAAATTATAATTTTATTGATATACTGTCCAGGCTTCTGCATAAAAAATATTAAAAACTGACTTTGCACTCACAAGAAGCTCAGTTTTACCACGGGGGAAGAAGGGTCTTGTCATATCTACCATTCAGCGGTATGCTTTTAATCGGAAGATGTCTTGCTAAATTGATATAAATTTATATTTCAGCTGTATATTACTCGTCTTATATTTCTGTTAAACGCTACGGGAGTTTGGCTATTTGCATGCAGGAAGATACCTGGAATCTCAATTTTCTTATTTTTATGTTACAAGGGTTAGTCATATCTACAGTTCAGTGGTATGTTTTTCATCAGAAGATGTCTGGCTATTGATATAAATGTATATTTCTGTTACAGTAGAACCCTGATAACATTTCTCAAGGGACCAGGGAAATTTAGACTTAATAAATGGAAAAAATTTTTATCATGATAATTTTCTATTGAAAAACATGTCTGTGGACCAAGAGAAGGTAGCTTTATAGGCAGGAAAATGTCATAAGTGGGGATGTTATAACAGAGTTCCACTGTATTACATTTCTTAATTTTCCACAAAATGCTACGAAAATCGAGGCCAGGCTTCAGGCGCTGTGCAGAAAAGATACTGTTTTAAAATTTGATGGTAGGGTGGAGGGAAAAACAGACCACTATCGATTTCATGAAGATACCAATTTTACGAATTTGGCGAGTGGAACCGTGAGTGTTCGTAAAATCAGGGAGTCTAGTGTAGAAGTACATAATTGTACCTATGTTGAATGAAATTAATGATCAACTATAAATAATGTAACTCAAAATATGACTGTATCATATTTCAGAGTAAGGCTTGAACATATCAAGATCTTTTCATTTATCGAAAGAAGCTTCTTTCAAGTAAGAAGGTTTAAATTTGGCCTCCTCCCAGTGATGACAGTTTTAAAAAATGTTCCTATCAGCTCAATGCAACACTGCAGGCATGTGTTTTCCAAAATTTTTTAATTTCTCAAATGTCATAGTAAACAAACCAGTGTAGCAAATCAGGCCACTAGTGAATGTTCAAAACTCATTGAGTTGTTACTACATATGTAAAAACATGTTATTTTCTGTACTGAACGTGAGAACTTGTCTTTTTCAATTTAGGGGTTAGACTCTAATTGAATGAAATCAGTAAATTCTCATTATACTGTGGATTCGGCTATACAGCACTTTATGTCCCACAGCTTGAGTAAATGAAAGACTGGTCACACTCCAGGCGGTTTCTCTGCTCCTTTGCTTGCTTTGAAGTACTGCCGAGGAGAGCGTATATAGTGTTCACAGTGTTAATTGTGTACATTTCACTGAACCATATTGCGTCACATGGTATTTGTATCATATTTTTATGTTGCTACCACACAAATTAAAATACATATTTGTGGCTATTGATTAAAATACATTATTTTGGTTTTTCGTAATTGTGTTTCAATCGGTGCACATTGTCAGAGACTGTAAGTTTCATACTGTTGCACAGTTTTCGTTTGCCCGTCACACTTTATTATAAAATTTTTAACATTTGTTTTCACCACAGTGATGTAGGATATTCATTATTTGTTACTACTATCCAAGACAAAAATTTTGCATTATGATCTTGTGTACAAGAAGATGCTTGTTCAGGATGGTCTGTTTTGTGACTTTGAAGGTGGTCTTGGCTGCAGGGATGTCAAGTTCCTTCATTCAATAATGTAATGAATGAACACTCTGTGGTGAGCTCTGCCACAAGTAGTGTTTCTGCATAAAGCTATGCCTTTTACGTGATCCTGCATCGTTACTGTTTGATATGCCTTTGGCTCAGTTTTTAGAACTGGGGGAAAAAATGAAAGTCTCCGATTAAAATGATACAAAGCAGACAAGGAGATCCAGTGCATGTAAGTATGGTGTGTGGTTGTTTTTGTTACATTATTACAGTATGTCCAAAGATTTAAAAAAAAGAAATTCTTTTTTTTTTTTTTTTTAATTAAAAATAATTGCGTAACCTGACTGAGAGGAGTAAATAGATATGTATTTGGCCTTAATACTGTGGGCAAAAATTAATGTTCATATTTGGTGTGTTGTGTAGCCGTGGGTCACTTGTACAACATAACAAGAGGAGTAGTAATCATCAGAAAATGCAACTGAAAGCATTAATCTTACTTTATAGGGCTAAAATGTCTCGTGTCCAGATAAGTAATAGACTTAATAGCTAGAGTTCTCAATTAAGAATTTTTTTTCTAGGTACAACTAAAATATAGTAGTAGTTCTTCCTAAAATTTTTGTATCTTTCAGACACAAGCACAGACTGCATAAATGTTGCTTCAGTATAGGATGAGGGAAGGGTGGTGGGTAGTGTTTGTATTTAAGACAGAAGGTAGTATACCTTCTTTCTTAAATACAACTTTCAGTTATAATTTTTATGTACAGTACATATAAAAGAAATATTTTGGTACATGACAAAATTGGCACTGTAATTTTTTTACGAAATGTTTTGCACATTTTATGTATTTTCAACAACATTTAGTTTTATAGTAATTTTAAGTTGAGCGGCATATGTAATTTTCTACAAATGTCTGGTGCCTGTAGCATATTAGTGGTCAGATTGACCTACATTATGGGGTGATCAAGGTAGGGCGATTATGGTTTTTCACAAGTGGGAAACATGGTTGAAATAGTTGACCACTTTTTTTAAATCGAGCTGTATATATTTATGCTGACTGCACAATTTATCTTGCACAAACGTAATTTGACATGTCTGGAGAGGTTAGAAATTCCATTTCAGCCATTACGTGCGGAAAGATATGAATTGACTGAAAATAGAACCTAAGCAGGGCTTGTTTGAGTGCTCACTTTATCTCGAACCATCTATAGCTACATGCTGAAAGTTATAGAAACATATAAATTTTTTTTTATGCTAGAAGGAAGTAACGGATTTGTAATAGCGATTTTATTTATTTAAATTTAAAAAAAGAATGTTACACTTTCCAGTAATATGCCTACAGAGTTTTGCACCTACTTCAACTTTTTCTGCTGCATCATTGTGACCACACATATTCTTAAAATCCTTTGAATATTCTCGATTTTGAACTACCCATGAAATTTCTGGAAAAGTGCTTGCATTTTAATGTGTTTTTTTCTCCTCTTCTTCTTCTTCTTCTTCCCAACTTCAATTTCGAAGTGAAGAGCTACACAAACAGTTGTTTTTATGGTTGTTGGAAGTTTAAATAAAGTTATGTTATTTGCTAAACATCAGCTGTGCAAGACCATTTTTTTCTGTTGCCAGCATAGGAGCATAGCTTCATCTATGGATATTATATATTTTTGCATAAAGTAAAATTTTCCTCTGCTAACAGTTATAGGGAGATCATTTATGTACAGAAGTAAGAAAGAGCCAAGGTAAATTGACCTCCAAGAACAACCAATCATTGTGTTGCAACTTTCCCACATAACTCATAACAGTTTTTTAAATACCTTTTTAATGATGAGACAGTTAAAAAAATTTGGGCGTACTGTAAACAAGGTGTCTTTGGCCCTGCAAGGTGAATTTGACCTGTTACAAATGTTGGTATTTATGAAAAAAAAAATTAGAACTTCAGGTTGATGGATCAATGCAATGTTTTTAAGAACTCTCTTCCAATTATTTAGTGAGGTGGTGCAACAGTAACAGGTAACCTGTTGGACTCTCGTTCAGAAGGACCAGGTTTCGATTCCCGGCTTTGGTTATCCTGATTTCGGTTTTCAATGGTTTCTCGACATTGCTCCAGGTGAATGTTGCAGTGGTTCCTTAAGAAGTAAAATTCTCAATTTGTTTCCTAGTTCCTGTCATGTCAAGTTGTCTCTCTCTCACTATCCCTAATGATCAAGTTGAGACATAAAAGCCCACTTACCTCTGCTCAAGTTATCTTTCTTCATTAAATGACCATAATAGCCAATCCAACAAAATAAAATGTGTGATAGTTTATGTAACTTAAATGGTGTATTTACAGTAGATCATACACAAGTTTATATGACCTTGAAATCACAGTTTTTTATCACTCAGAAATCTAGGCAATGCCCTCTAACTTATAAATAATTTTTAGTATGGCCACCATATTGTGAAAGACTTTAATGAGGGAGTTAGCATATAATTTGTGGAAGCAAATTTATTCACATTCAACCACTGTTACATTTAATTTTATTACTGCAGTACTGTGTTGTTATTCATCATTATGATAAGTTTTTTTTTTTTTTGTAATTCATATTTATATCCCTTTTTAGTCATGTTTTTATGATAATTGCCTGGTATGATTTTCACACATCACAAGAACAGTATAAACACATTCCTTACACCGTGCATAAATCATTATTACTTTCTTCTTTCCACACAGGTCTGAATATGTGTTGTTCAACATTTTTACATGTGATAAAGTACAGATTTATTCCATGAAGATTAATAGTGTTTTTATTTCTGTATTGCTGTGTACTATTTACACGTGTCATATACGTACATTTGGAAAGTTTTTTTTTTTTTTGTGTTAAAGTCTAAAACCAGATGTTATTTAGTTAGTTTTGCTTCCTAAATAACTTTTTGGTTAGAGATGTCTTTAAAAATACATAATACTCTATACTTAATTATTAATTTTTCTCAGTTTATATTTTATGGTTGGCCTACATTTTTATGCAAGTTAGAAATTGTGCCTAGATATTGCAGCATACTACTGTTCATCAAAGCTGTGAAGTTCTCATTTAAATGTTTCTTTTTTTGTTTGTGTTCAAAAATGTGTTTGTCTTCCAGAGCGCTCTATTCTACAGTTGCGTAATCTTGCACTGAAGGTGGCCGCCTGAATGGCATTCCCAATGCTTATCTACGAAAAGAAAACACACTTCAGACTACTTTTTAATGTGACTTTTAAGACATGCACATTGGAAGCAATATTTTAAGGCCCTCAAAATTGGCTAAAATTGTCTTTTTCACACAGTTGTTTCTCAAGGTATGTGTAACGGATTTGTTCAAAATTGAGGTCTACAAGTACATTGGACTTTGCTACAGTGATGCGTTCAATAAAATGAAAGGGTCACAGCTTAAAGTAACACATTAAAAACGTTACGGCGGGAACACTGCCCATGCGTTTAATACTTTGGCCGTAGAGGCATTTTCACAATTCATGTGCTGGCAGACATCACTCGTAGCGCCTCATCGATTTTCGCCTCGCACACAAACACGCCCTGCACCAGGCGGCCACCTTAAAGGTACATCCCCTTGTCTTCTCTCGCTGGAGTCACATGCGTCAACTTTTTTCTCAATTTTTTATCCAGCTCAGAACTACCGTGCACAGGTCGGAAGGCTCAGTTTATACGTTTCAGTCAGCAGTAGGCTTTTTTAACAACCAAGTGCTGTGCTGTTCTGAGAAGGATATGAACTAGCAACCTTACAACACCAGATACAAGCAAGGCATGGTCAGTGGTTGTGAAGGATAGTGCTGTAACACTTGAAAATAAGTGTCTGTGTTCTTCAGTAAAAGGTAATAATGTTATTTAAATAGTTTGAATAATCTGTTAAAATATTTGATAAAGACTGGCAGGTTTGATAATACACAATAATTACAAAACTAAGGTTTACATTTATGAATGAACAAAAAAAACTGGTATAGAAGCATTTGAAGGTCTAATAGAGTTTCAAAAAAAAATTCTGGAAATTTTAACTCTCTTTTGTGAGAGCAATTTACAAGATATGTTGCCAGATCTCTGAAGAGCCTTGAAAATTAATGCTCCTTCTCCAGCTATGTTTGAAACATGAGAAATAAGTTTCACTTAAGTCAAATCAATGGTAACCCATTTAAGATCATCTGAATGCCAGGTTTTTGTGATATATTACATGTGTTTCTCTCTCTAATAATTCTATTATGTATTGTGAGTGGAGGACAGCTATACATTTTTATAGTAATAAAATGGAGGCATCACAATATAAACTAAATTCTTAGGGTACATAACTTATTTTTTTTTAATGGTAGGTAATTGTCTGTTGATAGTCTCTCGTTATTTGCAGTTATATAAACTTGTTTGTTTTGCATGTGTCGTGCAGTATAAAAAAGTTTTATAACTGAAATATGTGAAGATTTACTGAGCAAAATGCTTACTAGGCCTATGCCAATTACAGCATAATATGTACACAATAAATTTAAGCAAATTAAATTCACGTTTAAAATTTTGTATACATCACACTAAACTTACTTAGCAAAATATGCAATATATAGTCACCAATTTTTTATTATTATTTATTTTCTGGCAAGTAAGTGAATTTATATTACATTAATTTTAAACTATCAATGAAATATCCATTTTTGTGGTTGTCAGTGTAGAATAAACCAAAAAAGGAGTCTTGGAGAACCGTTTTTGCCAAGTACCTAACACATTTAGTAGGCTAAGCATTGGCATAGGCGTACTGTAGGGAGGTGTAAAACCCCTTTCTCTTACGTGATCTCCAGAACTCTTTCTTTTGACATTAATAGTAGGGTCAGATATTTTAAAGAGTGCTAATAATTTTCTATAGGTGTCTTAACTATCCCTTAGTTATGACCATACAAGGTTGTGCTGCAGAAATACAACCCTGTGATATATATATTTTTTTTTTCAGAAAGTTTGAAAAAACTGTATAGTCTACATTTGCAATTTTTAATTTTTGTATAATAACTCGGAGCAACCTAAAATCTTCAATTAATGCATTTAGAATCGTCTTTGTTCTATGACATTTAGCATCAATGTACCTATGTATTATATCCTCTTGAATAATAATTTTGCAGAGATTCTGAAAGTTAGATGTGCGCTGAGTTTTCTGCCGAGTAGTTAATAATTGCAATATTATTATTTAAAAAACAGGACAGTAAAAATAAGCCAACAATGGATATGCCTAGGCTAAAAAAAAAAAAGTTAAACCCTACAGTGTATAAACACTGCCAACATACATCAAAGGCGTAGGTACTGTATTTTAGCGAGTCATTAATATTGTTTTCGTTCGAAGTGGAAACCTACAGCATATTATTTGATCATATTAAATGTCTACATAAAAAAAACTTTTTAGCATATGTACGTATTGAAATACTTGTAATGGAGTTTAACAATTAGGTAACACCTAATTAGCTTTAACGATGTTTTCTTTGCTACCATAAAGCAAATTAATAATAGGTCATGCATGAGTTTACTTTGGAAATTTTAAAGTACAACATAATCAGTTTTTAAAATGTAGGCCTGCCTACAGTTCTGAATTAAAATTGTACAATATTTTATTTTCTTCTTATTTCGTACAGGTTATGTATTTATTAACATTGTTTGACATGTATTAATAAATGCATGAATATTATTAGCAGGTGATATAATTCCAATATAACAACTCAACTATTATAACATGCTGTGCAACAGAATAGAAACTGCACGACGCGAACGTAACGAAACGAAAAGAAACGCTAACCAGTTTCACTTTCATTGGTTTACAAACCTCGTAACAGGTTGCGCTACTAGTCCTGTTGCCGAACAGGAACTTGGGTAGTCACGTTAACAAATATTGTACCTTTATTTGAATGCATTTTCCACCCATTAGTAAGGTATAATGCTGAACAATAAGAAAACTAAAAAATGCTGTAATTGAAATCAAAATAATTTTATTTCGCCAGAATATTAATTTAGTTTCCATGACCTACTTTTTGAAAAAGGAACACTTGCTACGTTGATATTTCTTTTCCGCCCCGTTCCCCTGATTAGAAGTAAAATTTATTCTCTATTTGAGTAATAATGCAGCTGTTGTATACCTTATTCTTAAAAATTCAAGATATCATCTTCAAATTTTGCATTACTTACAATATGTAATACAAATAAAGCGTGGTATTGTAAGGTCGCTCGTTTGACTAGGGAGTCGTGCCTGAATGTAAAGTGAAGTGAGTGTCCCACAGACCTACATTTATTCTCTGTTCGTTTTTAAAAATATCGCGAAACGAAGAAGAATTTAGTGAAACCTTGGGACGGCGGTTAAGTTCAGGGCTTTTCCAAGCTCTAGAGCCATAGGACTTGTTTCAACATCGGTGTTTTCGTTCCCAAAACATGCATGAGGAGACAACTAGTAGGCCTATGAGCGTTCCAAGCTCCGTTGCCGCTACAACTACACAACCCACTGCTACGGACCACAATTCGGCCGAGCTACAAGTGTCATTTTCGTCTAATTCTGCAGGTAACCAGTGTAAAATGAAATCCTGCAGTAAATAAGTATTGCAGTAGCCAAGAGCGTGAATGTGTGCCAGTTGCTAGATACCAGAAAATTACGATAAGGTCTTTAAATTTGTATAAATAATGCTTTCATAAATGCTATACCATAGAAAATAATTGTATTGTATGTGGTAATTTGAACCGTGATAGCATCGTTTTTGTCGCAAGAGTTAATGACAGAAAATTTTGTTTTGCTTAATAGCGTTTTTAGCTCTATCTAAAATTCGTCGTTAAATTTTGAGGCATTTATTTATATAAATTAATATGTCAGTTTTAATTAGCTTGGATGTATTTAAGTTTGTGTACCACCTGTTAGCTTGGCGTGCAATGCACATTCGTTATGAGCAGGGTGAGAGAAGAGGTTTATTTTATTTATTTATTTTAAATGTCGTTGGAGCTGCTGTTTGTATTTGTTTTGAAAGATGCCTCTTGTGTGCCATACGTGGCAATTTGGTGTTACTAGGTCATGCTGTGCGAAAGGAAGAGTAAACGATGTTAGGGCAGGTTATGTTTGCGAAGAAAGTCGCTCGTCTGAAAGTAAAATCCGTCAGCTCATCACTTTCGTGGTTGCTTTACGAATGATTGGCCTCATTGTTAATTTATCTTTGGAGGGAGACAGTAATTTGTCCCCCTCATCACCGAAGTCAGGCTGTGCAATTTTTTAATCTTCGTTAATTTAAACTATTTACTTGAATTTGGTTGTAGTTCTGAGCTCACTCGTGTTGCTGTTTTTTATTTCGTTATATTTCAGTCCAAAGGAAAGACAGCGTCTGTACCCCTACCTGAATTTTAATGACGGTGTTATTGGTTTAACCTTGACTTTTCAGCTGACACTACCCGTTCTTCAAGCCTGTCCCTTCTGTTTCTTCGTTATCCTTATTCCTTGCCAAAACAGTCCGGCTTTACTATAATTACACGGCCAAGCAATATGCAGGCCTCGAGACTACATAAATCTCATATAACAATTTCACAGTTAACGTAGGCCTACCCCAAAGTCTGCTGTAGCAAAGTATCAATTATTGTTTCTTGTACACGTAGGTATATTATTTTTGATACCAATAAATGCGGAATTCGAAGTGACAAAACACGCATATAGTAGGTATGAAGTAGGGCCTTTGAATTTAAACATAGTGAATTAGTTGTGTTAAATCAGGTGGTGCGAAATAAATTTTGAAATATGTCGCTGTGGGGGTGTGGCCTGTTCTTTGGCAGTAGTTTATAGGTTTTTGTACCTACTAATGCGTTTTGAATTATCTTTTTTAAAAACAAGTTAATTTATATTTTGGTTTTAAAATATTTACAGTAGTAGGCTAGCTATGTTATATTTGCATAGCGCCAAAGGTAAATCATAGTAGGCCCTACTTAGCCCAAGGAATTGCAATCAATAATATATCCCTAGTTTATAAAAAAAACAAATACATATATTCATACTCACACACACCAAGTATATTAGGACCAATAGTAAAATGAAGAAAGTGCTCAAATAAATTTCTGCTTCATTATTCTTTCTGGAGGATGTTCATGTTGCCCCATTAATTTTTATTTATGAGAGCAAGAAAGACTTGCCTAGTAAGTTACAGAAACAACAGACTGTGAATTACGATTTTGGCGGGCATTTCTAAAATGCGTTAATATTACATAGGCCTACTAATTTCAGAATAATGTTCAGTCCCTCTGGTACATAATGCAGCCCCAATTCATGTTTGTTTCCCCTTCTGTCCTATTGTATCTATGCTCTCAGCATTCGAGCGTTTGCACGGCATGCTATCGTTTAGGTAATACGCGTAGGCCTACATAAACACACTGAACATGTAATTATTCTCAGCATTGAGATACATATCCCTCTCGCTAGGGGAGGCGGAAGGTCTTATCGTATGGCAAAGAGGAGAAAAAAAAGGGGGGGGGCGCAACATTACATATTTGCCTTGGTTCATATTTTTTAAATGATAATTATGGTACAAAAGACAATCTCATATACCTACTTGCTATGTATTTTTGTCGTATGATTATTACAATGCAAATATGGTGCCCAGTAATGATTTTATTCCTTTAAAATTAAGTGTAGCTAGTGCATGAATCTAATCAAATTATAATTTTAAATCTTTATTTTGTGAGTTATATATTCCATAGTATTTAATTTCCAATTTATTTTTTGTAAATATTTTTTTTTTTATCTGAGTTAAACACAACAGAAACTTACTATTCAATCACTCACAGTTTCTAGTAAAATGATCGTAGCAACGGGGTAGGAAAGAAAGGTTGGTAGACCTAATAGGTTTAATGGAATTTTCAACCCATTTTGACCCACCACAAGCCTAAGTATATAAAAAAATTTAATACATTCAGCCATATCTCCTGAATTTATATAGGTATTAATTGATTTTAATATGTAAATTAGATATATTCTGGAAAACAAATAACATTCGACCATATCATGTCGCAAAAAAAAAATCCAAACGGTTCGAGCAGCCGAAAAAAAAAACGGAATATTATTTTTCGAAATAATCTACTTTTAAAGGCAAACGCGACACGAATAAAATTATTTTATCGAAGAGCGCATGTGCTACCTCATTTTAACACAAAATACGGCATAAACAAAGCCGGTAGCTTAAATTCTGCCGCGCGCAATATCATTTTTCACGAGCTGTTTTCTGGTATTTTGTAACAATGTTTATTGGTATAACAGCTTATTTAAGTAGGGTGGGCACAAATACCATTGCTGTCCTTTCTTTCTGTTTTAGAAGAGGGGCAATGTCCCCCGTCAGTTTTTTTTATTCGCCACCCGTTGCATGATAGGGTCACGATTAAATTATTAGAAAAAAAACTGATGTTTCAATGCATTGTGCGCGCGTCCGAAGTCCTGTCCACCGCCTCTCTCCAGTTGACGGAGCCAGTGAGAATCCTGGTACGCCACTACTACTGTAACCGTTCTATAAATCCAATACAATCATACGGCTCTATTGACTACAGAAGTTCGCAAAATATGTTGATATTTAAAATTTTCGCGATTTTGCGCTTTCCAACGATTGTACATCCTCCCTCTTCAAGTAAAGAATGACAGTTCCGTCAACTTTACGACCTCGTGTAGATTGTGCAAGCCTCGAGGCTTTATTTCGTTCTGGTGAGAGAGTTTTAAAAAACACTCATTTACTGTGACCTATAGAAATACGTGACAATATTAGTGTTTTACTGGTATTCACATTTATCGTAGCGTCCGCCGTACTTTTCCCCCCTCCCCCTCCTTTTTCGATACTGTCTTTTTTACGAGCGAACAGTGGTTCTTCCACCTGCGTGTAGGCGTTCACGGCTAATCGAAGGTCCGGGATCGATTCCCGGCGGAGTCGTTACCGATTTTCGTACGTGGGAAACGTGGCGGACGTTGCTGTTTGCCAGCAGGTTCTGTCGGGGCACTTCCGTTTCCCCCTTCCTTGCATTCTGTCGCTGCACCATACTCCTCTAATGTCTCCGTTATATTAGAGCTCAAGACCTCGCTGCTAGGCGCTGACAAAGATTTTCAGCTATTCCACGGTTAATTAATCATATCTGAAGGCCTTATAGTACGAATAAACATCATTATCCTCAGTAATTAATTTTCGGGAGCGGTGAATATATGCTTCACGTTTGTTACTCACATGGTGGTATTTAAAATAGCAAAGGGTGGAAGAATACAAATGTGCTGAAATAAAGAATTAACTTAGAACCATCAGTGTTCACGTCAGCGTAATTATTCTTTTAGCATTTAACGCTAACGATGTGCAAAAAAATTACAATGTTTGAAACGCAACAAGATTGCGTTTAACGGTCATGTTTTAAACGAAAATTCCAGTTATTGGTCGAAAAAAGGTTTGGCACTGGGGGTAAATAAGTGGGGACCCTAAACGTGATCTCGTCGTCCTCGGGTGTGATGCTGTGACGCTTGTGCAGCTGCGCGCCGAGGAATACGACGAGCATGTATGCTGCATGCAATGCCTTCGCGCCAGATAAATATAACATTTACGTGCTTGGTTTCTCGCGATCTGTCAGCTAGCTCATAGAGCCAGGTGTTGCTACGTACGGCTTTCAGGAAATGATTGTTAAGTTGCCAGCGGAGGTCTTGCAAGCAGCAGCTTGTGGTGTATTTATATGGTTGCGTCCGTTGCACCTTGCCGGGCAAACAAAGAATGGGCAGCCGCAGAGACAGCGCGAAAATCACGATAATTGTTCGTTGCCAACGTATTTTCCAAATTATTGTTTGTAACGTAGATAGCGATCTATCGCGAGAGAAGTTCACTATTTGCTACACATTGTAGTATCTAAGTATGTGTTCGGCGTTATTCATTTATTATTCGTGTGTTCCATTTGATTAGACCAATGAGGATTACAATAAACCTCAATTGACTTCTGAAACAGTCAAAAAATCGTCGCCCAATTATATAACCCGCAACACGCGCCATTGTTATGGATATACTAACATTTTTGCAGGAAAGATTTTCGCGATATTTTGCTTTCTCGCTTACCTATTTGTGAAAACGAGTTTTTACCACCTTGCGTTTGTTTGCAGGCTAACACAAACGCTCGAGCAAAAATTGGCCTAGTCGAATGTGGAAGCACGACTGACGAACGAAGATGTCGGACCAGTACAAGTTACATCGTAATCTAGAAAACACTCAGATATTCCCGCGATCAAATTACTGTCACTGTCAATGAGACGGCTTACAATCTATGATGTCGTAACTTTTCCTTACATGGAGTTTGCCTTTTGTATGTCTTCTTATATTGAGTATATAGCTCGTGCGTTTTGTAATAACTCCATGCTCGTGTACATTGGTAACTAGCCAGCCGTAATCCTGTTCAGACTTTTAGATCAGAATATTTCGGAAGACTTTGTTAATGAACGGGTACATGGACATTTTCGTAACAAGGATGTGGCAACACTGTACATCATTTTTAAGGTAAGGAATTCGCGAATTCGAAGACCTGCATGTTATAATCCACTATTTTATGCATACTCAAGCCCCGACTATTTGTCCACTAGTTGCTACTCACTGAAACATTAGACAATGGACAAATAGACGAGACTAGGTTATATAGGACAGTGGATTCTAGCATGCTGCAGGTCATTGATATCGCGACTTTTTCCTTTCGCCAGCCATAACCTTAAATATCGAGTGTCACGTGCTGTACAACGAAAGTGACAAATTCTTTGGCGTAATGCACACTGCAAGTCGTCGATCCATCTAATTGAGCTTTGTGAAGTTAAGGCCACGCTCTATTGTTTATACTGTTTTGCGATAATTGTTTTATTAGGCTTAAACGAGAGCAGGCACCAAAATCTGTTTGGCAGTTTTGTTTAAAATTGTTTTTGCAGTGAACAAATTATACGGTTTCGACTAAAAAGTCGATTAACCATAACTTCGTTAATTACACAAATAGCTAGAACCGTAGTATATATAGTACTGCCTTGAAAAAAAAGTCAGCCAACACTAAACAAAACTGCCAAACATAGCCTATTTTTAGGTCTGCTCTCGTTTAGGCGTATAAAGTTAATATTGCTTTAAAAAAATAGTAGGAACAATAGAGCCTGGTCTTAACCTGGGAACGTATACTCTTCTGCGCACAAATAATGAATTATCTTTGTTGCCCATATTACTTCCCATTTGTATTACCTCCAGTTCCTATTTGCACCATTTTTGCTAATAGTATATTATTTTGAACTCCTAAAAGGGAGCTAGTATCGTTAAATCGTCAAATAGAAATGTTCAAAAGTTTTTTTTACCAAGCCAAATTTTTTTAGTAAAAAAATATGTAATTGTGGCTAATTATCGACTTAAAAAAATTAATTATGTCAATAATTAGCTCAAATGACCTTATAATTAGAGATTATGGTTTACCGCGGGAAAATTTGACTGTTTGCTGGGTTTCAACGCACGTTCAACTTATGGAAATATGACTGGCTTCGCTTGTACGTAGAGCTGTTACCCTATTTGACGGAGTCAATTTGAATCCCACAATTGTAATATATGATTCTTATTATTGATTAGCTGATAGCTACGTTGTGCCAGAAGTAACCAACGTACACTGTAAGACCTTCAAGTAGTTTCGTATGTACACAGAAACAGTGTGTTTTGAGATATATTTGTGCGAAAAAGCCATTTTTAGCCATGTTGGATGGCTTGCAAATTGTTTTTGCAGTACGGGTACGTTTGGTAGTAGGCTACTTGTTAATCATTCTCAAAAACGTGTTTTCTTTAGGTTGGCGTCTTTGTGACTACAACACGTATTATGCCGTGTCTCAATTCAAAGAGTACTCTTTTGAAAGAGTACTCCTTCGCATAACACCAAGAGAGAGCTCTTGTTTTCTTTCTAGTGCTCTCGCTCTCTCCAATTGGGGCGATGCTGTCTCGTATTTGTAAACAATAGATGCAAAGGCTGCGAGTGCGTAATTTTTTTTAATACAAGTTATAAACACATTAAATACATTTGTGGGTAATTCAAATAATTTTTAAACTTACAGGCGTCGTATTTCGAGCGGAGGGTATTTGTTCTTTGGCGATGCCAACATTATTTATTTTGTGTATTTAAATGCATATAAGGGCCGAATATGTTAACTAAAGTTTCTTGCCACGAGTAACTGCTCACGGGAAATAACTATTTATGTATCAATATTTAAATATTTTCAAAGCACGCGAGAGCTAGTATACAACTTCGCGCTCTCGCTCTTTCGTACTCTCGGCGAACAATTGAGACAGGCAGAGAGTGCTCTCTCTCTCTCTCTCTCTCTCTGACGTAGTTGTGACGTATTTGCGACAGCGAGAGCACGAAAGAACACTCTTTGGGTGAATTGAGACACGGCCTTAGTAGGGATGGTGTTTCATCGCGGGTAAATTTGACTATTTGCAAGGCTTTAATGTTATGTATAGAGACACTGGTAAATCGCGGGAAAAGTTGATTGTTTGCTAGGCTCCAACATTATGTATATCACTGAAGGTTTTGCGCCTATATTGGCTATCATTAGGGCCTGGTAGTTTCGCGAAAGACTTTTGCATCACTTTGTTTCAGGGTCTTACGTGCGCACCTGCATCTCTGCTTTGTAGTCAGTGATTGGATGCCGTAACATACAACTTCTGGAGGTTAAACCCGTACATCACAGACGTGATGTGTCACAGCACTGATTGGCACAGTCAAATGAATAATAACTCTTCACAAAACACTGCCAGTTGTCACGAAGTTGAGCTGCAGGTGTGCACGTAAGGCACTGAAACAAAGTGCTGCAAAAATCTTTAATCGCGAAAACTACCGGGCCCTAGCTATCGTTTATATGAAGCACTTTGTTCCTCTTCAACAGGCCCAATTATAACTGTACAGTTTTAACACAGAACGTGTGTGATTTGCCAGAAAACTGTTCACACGGGACACGATTGAGATACTGCCGTTTATTGGAGACTATGTTAAATATTTTCGCGATTTTCCTGTGTCTCTAATTATGTAGCGTATTCATTTGTGATGCGTTTCTTTCGTTACTGGTTAGTTCCTATTTGACTGGGTCAATGCTAATACTGGTGTACTACGACTGAACGTCAGTGATTCTTCTGTGAACAGAGAAACTATGCCACAAACGTCGTACAATCGAACAATATGCCAGGCTCCATATGCAAAAGTCCCATTTCAGAACAAAAAAAAAAATAAATAAAAAAATCCCACATTAAAAAAATGTATACCGTATAATATTGTCTCGAGACAGCATTATTTTTTAACTGGCCGTTAATTTGTACCATATATTGCATGGGTTATTTATTTGTATGTTTCCAGCACCCTGTGCACCTGTCCTTTGAAACGAACTGATATGGCAAGAAAAACATCCAAAGAGTTTAGATGAACAAAATCTATACATAACTTACAAAACTATATACACATACAAAAACAACCAACAGTGCTAAAACATTCAGTAGATACTATGAAGCTCATAATAGCTTATCAAATAAGGTTGTGAATTAAAGTCCCATAGCATTAATATTTACAACAAAAAATCCCTTTCTCCCATATTTAATTATTATATTTAAAATGTCCCACGAAATGGGACAAATTCCACAACCTTGTAACACTGTACGCTACACTAGTTTGGAAAATACGCTGGCAGACAAGATTCTCGCGGTTTTCCACAATCTGTAACCAAAGTATCTCAAATAAACGCAAGTTTCTAACGCACAGCAAGGTGGTTCATCAGGATCAGCCATGTGGGAGGCGGACAGTGCCTGCTGTGTGTGAAGTTTCGAGTGCCGATCAGCGATTGCGTATAGAGACTACGATCAAGTGAAGTGGCCTTATCTATGCGCCTAAACCTGGTTCAAAAAATTTAAATATTTGAAGCTTACAACGGGAACGTAAACTTGGAAGTTAACCAACCGCGTCCAAATAGTCGCAGGTATGTTGGCTTTAGCCCACATCTACGGATTTATTTTTGGTAGACACAGTTGTTAGAAACGGCGGAAAATTTTAGAACCAACAATTTTCTTCTGTATTGCGTTGCGCTTCATGTAATTGTAGGTGGATTATTTTAGACTGTCTACAGACAATTCCTAACGTTCAGTTGTAGCTTATCAGAATTCTTGTTGGCCTAGTTGAGTGGGGACGTAAGTAACGAAAGAAAACGTCGGTCGCTTTCACACTTCGTTGAAACCTAGTAAACCACTGTAAGTAATATTATGCACTGAATACTGCGCGGAACTAGTTTCAAAAATATCTATAACACTTCAAATAGTTATTGTTAGATTTTTAATGAATTCTTGAAAACGCAACGAGCGCTATTTCTGTATATTTGCATTTTTTTTATACTGCAGATTTCGTTTACATTTTACAACAATTGTTTGTAGTGTCTTTTTTAGCGATATTAATTTTGTACGCCTAAACGAGATCGGATAGTTAAAAATTTGTCTGGCAGTTTTGTTTAAAATCGTCTTCTTTATCTTGGCAAAAACCATATTGGACAAAACTGCCGGACAGAATTTTGATATCTGCTTTCGTTTAAGTTGAAAAAAAAATAGCTACACACAAAAACATTAGAAACTAAAGAGCATAGCAAACTCCAAGACACTGAGAGTTAAAGACATGAAATCTCTGTCCATGCAGCAAAACTACAGATGTGAACGTAAGGCATTGGAACAAAATTGTGTGAAATTTTTTTTCGTGAAATTTCTGTCCTCTAACCATAGATAACGGTGAGCCAATAACAATTCTGCAATTAAACCAATTGCCGACTCCCGTTGTTGTTGTTGTTTTTGTTGTTGTTGTTAGTCTGGTGTGAAACTGTGAGCCCACGGGGCAGAAATCAATGAGTAAACAGCTGAGACTTGAGAATACGCATTAGTAGAGCCCACGATTTATCGTGAAAATAATTCTGCAACATTTTGTTTCAAAATGCCTATTGTACACATATGCAGCCCTGCCTCAATGGTCAGTGATTTGTAGGGAACCTGTTTTTTTCACGAAAAGAGTTTTTCCCATTTTATTTCAGTGTCGTACGTGCACATCTATAATTCTGCTTCACGGTTATTTGCAGCGTGTCTGTGTGAAGAGCCGTATCTCATTTGACTGAGCCAATTACTATAACATTCCTGCAACACCACACGTCTGTGATTTGCCGGTAGAATCTCAAGGATCGTGACAGTTAAAATATCCAATCGCTGAGCACGAAGCAGAACTGCAGATGCGCGCGTAAGGCACCAAAACAAAGTGAGGCAAAATTATTTTCGCGAAATAACAGGGTCCCTAGTGATTTGCTGTTTTTAACTCTCAGCGTCAAGGGTTCTACCCGCAAATCACAGACGTGTAGTGTCGCAGTAACCTTGTTCCTGTTGGCTCAGTCAAATGAGCCACGTGTGTGCAATAATACATTCTACCAATAACCACGAAGCAGACCTTCATATGTGCACGTAAGGCATTGAAACAAACTGTTGCAGAATTATTTCCGCGAAAAATCGTGGGCTCTAAGTATTATAGTGGGATATAACTACAGAATATCTAGGATACTGAAATTAAATAGGCAGAGGACAACAGACTGTCACACACACACACACACACCAGTAAAATGGCTTCCCAGACAGGTCTTTGCCCTGCACTGTACCTGGTTGTTTCCTTGTTTATACAACAGCCTCTAGAATGCAGTTCCGAAGCTAACATCACACCACGTGGGAATGATTGGGTTCCTCGCAGCTAGACCGTGTTCGGCGTTAATACCCGCCCTTAGACCCGTCCGATCTATTGCCGTGCACCGAGTTTGTAAACGTCTGCGTATACCCTGTTTCGTATAACTTCAGTTAATTTTGCCAGTGCCTAATGTTTATGTTGTGGAATTTCTGTTTCACGAGACAAAATTTATGCTGTAAACCTCGCGACCACAACGGAATCACAGATTGTAAGAGATTGGAAGTTTTCACAAAAATGTTTTTGCAGCACTTTGTTTTAATACGCACCTCCAGTTTTTCTTCGTGGTCAGTGATTGAATGGTTTTAAACTCTCAGAGTCTTGATGTTCTACCAGCAAATCACAGACGCGTGTGAACGCAGTAGCCTGGCTTAGATTGGCACAGCCAAATAAAATACGTCTCTGCACAAAAATTCACATTGCCAATAATTAGATATGGTAGTTTATGGCAGGAAAACTTGACTGTGTGCTGGAGTTCAACGCACGTTCGGCTCTCCAGAAGATTGCTGGCTTTCGCGTGTACGTGGAGTTGTTACGCTATTAGACTGAGCCAATGAGAATCCTGATATTGTAATACTTGATGCCTGTTATTGGTCGACAGGCAGCTACGTTGTGGGTAGAAAGTACAGCGTTTTCAAGGATATGTTGGCACAAAACATTTTCGTGATATGAGTACGAATATTTAGAGGCAATTATTTTCGGGGAAAAGAATTCTTTCCCAACTTGTTTCAGTGTCTTACGTCGACACCTGCTACTCTGATTCTTTAAACTGTCGACGTCTTGAGGTTCTACCGGTAAATCACAGACGTGTGGTTTCGCAGTGACCTTGTTCTGATTGGCACAGTCAAATGAGCGACGCCTCTGCTCACAATACGGTCTGCCAATTACCATGAAGCAGAGTTGCAGAAGTACACGTAAGACATTGAAACAAAGTGATGCAGGATTCCTTCCACCAAAAATCACTGGCTCGACCAATAATCATACAATACAGCTGCAGGTGTGCGCCCAAGGCTCTGGATCAAAGTGGTGCAAGAATGTTTTCGCAAAAACTTCCGTTCTCTACAAATTGTGCTGTGAAATGTACAGGACAGTGAATTCTTGACTGCCACCAAATAATAACGCAAATTTTTCATGTCTATAAAAATCTCAATAATTTTTCACCGTATTTCGCAAAACAGAGTAGCGACCTGCGCCTCGTCTGGTTGGAGGTTTGTTGTGTAACTGTTTAAAGATGAATCAGTATTCAGTAGCGTCACACGAGAGTTATCATTGGCCCGGTCTATTCCAGGATTTAATTTGTTTTCATGTAAGTTTCGTTGCAGCTGTCAGCTTGCTTCAATTTAGCACCGATGAATTTATATGCTTAGTTACTATTTGGAATTGTTTCTAGTTACGTTTCAACTCATTATTATTGCAATTCTTGTGCATGTAGTATTTGTTTGGAATTTGTTTCAGTGTAAGAGAAGGTATTTTAGCCCTAACTTCGCCAATTAATGAAAGACGAAATAAATGAATAAACATAGTTGGCTTCTACAGTCAACTTGTCCTGCAATAAATCAGTGTCCCTAATTATGCACCATCTTCAGTTAGCTCATAATAAATTTTATAATCACCAGTTCACTATGAAGATCCATTTTTAACTCATATTTTTTATTTCATACGAAATTTTATTATAAATTTTAAAGTAATACCTAACAGCAAAATACCACCCAAATTAAAACCGAACTAATTGACGAAAGACCGAACAAATTTCCTTGTGGGGTATGCTATGACTTCTAGAAACACTTGGCGACGCGGTTGGCGAAGTGGCTAGAGTGCTCGCCTCCCACCGGGGCGATCCGGGCTCGATTCCCGGCGGGGTCGGTCTCCTAATTTTCGCACGTGAACATCTTGCCGGACGATGCCGCTGGTCAACGGCTTTTCTCGGGGATCTCCCGTTCCCCCCGCTCCTTCATTCTAGTGCCGCTCCGTATTCGCATCATGTCACCCCCCTCCAGCGCTAAAAACCTAAGTGCTGGCCAAAATATCTTCACTCACTCATTCTAGAATCACTTGATCTGAAACGTAAAGTCATCGTGTAATAATCTTCTGAAATTTGTATGAAGTAATATTTCGTGTTAAAATGGTCATTATAGTTTGACAGTTAAGTTAGCCAATCTTTTTTACGTTGATTTCGTAGTTTTATCTCATTTTCATTGATTTGAAGTCACAAAACCGTGAAAAAACCTTCAAGCTCAGACAACAAATTAGCGCTTAGGCATAATAATTTTATTGCGGGACGACTGGCCGCTTGCTTTCCTCCCGTCACCTCTGTTACTCGCCAGCATAGTGTTTTATACAGACTACTGCGGGTGTTTTTATGTTGCAGCTGAGTACCGTTTATACAAACTGACGGTCGTAATCAATTTGATGACTTGCACAATTATCGTCACTTTTGTCGGGGCGAATTTAACAGTCTCTTAAAATTGAATATGTTCTGTGAAATCGGACCTAATTTAGGGTTTTTTGGAGTCGAGAAAAATTAATTTCAGTGAATAAGGAAAAACGTATCCCCAGATTAGCCAGCATGGTTAAATGGACTCATTTCAATTAAAATTATATTAAATTTGTACAGTTTTATGTGATTGAAATACTTGTTAAATATAATGGATTGTTTAAGTAAAGTTAGTAAATTTGCTCATCGTAAATGAACTTGACCAATCCAGATAACTGCCGGCAAGCATTCGCGGTATTGCAATAAAAAATGGAAAAGATGTTAAAAGAGGATGTAGTGCATAAATAAAATCCATGTATGGTTCTTTGTAAATTACACGTATTTTTTGAAACTATTACAAAAATAAAAAGGGGAAGAACAATTCAAGACAAAAGTTGCCGCCGACTTATCGAGTAAATATTTGGCCTGAATGACTTATTTCATGGCCCCGTTCTCTAAAACTCAAATTTCGTACATGTGGTTCAGTATAGATATTACGCTAAACGGATGCGACATTCTAGTGAAATGTTCGCTCATTGCACCTTTTTACTTTTTTGTATACCTATTGACTTTTAAAAGCTTGAAATTTTCAATTGGGTTCTTTATCATTACTTTATGTCCCTCTCGTTATCTGATAATCTACGATTAGAGGTAGTACAAAGTATATTTGTGCCACTGTATGTTGCAAAACAGTGTCGCGGCTGTGGTAGCGGTCTGTACCAAAGTTATCATTGGTCCAGTCAGATGAGGACACGCCAGTATCGCGTCGGATATGAACATGTTATATTGTAGCCTAGCAAACAGTCAAAATTTCCCGCGATAAATCAGTGTCACTATATCAATGACACCGCGTGTTTAGATAAGATTTTTCGCAAGAAAGTATTCTAGGGGTGTGTGTGTTAATGCTCTGGTAGTGTGAGAATTTCAAATATTTTTGTGACAATTACTATGCGTTTTAGAGCATCAAATATATGTAAATACTAATACATGAGGACAGGAAAATTTCGCGAATTCAATGACCTATATGTTAGAATCCATTGTCCTATACGTACTCAAGCCTCGTCTATTCGTTCATTGTCTGCTGTTCCACTGAGTAGCAGTTAACAGACAAATAGTTGGGGCCTGAGTTTACACAGCATTCTAACATGCAGGTCATTGAATTCGCGAAATTTTCCTGTTCGTACTGATAGAATTTCTGACGTCACAAGTAATTGTTTCCTAGTTCTGTTACGGCAGCTGAAATGACCAAAGTAATTAATCAGTATTCTATTTCGAACGTTCCTGCGGAACATACTAATACAGGCATTCCATCAATACTATAGTTTTAAATAAACCAACAGAGTCTTTCTATTTGCTTTAACGTATTGCCGAGTTTTAGTTAATAATAAAACTAAATTATTTTTTCCTTAAAATTGATAAAGTTGAGTTGCCAGCTGAATTTTTTCCTTGGCGTGTTATGTCGCTAAGTATGGCATGGTCAGTGGACAGTAGCGAACCAGCGTCCGTAGTTTGTCACGAAATAAAACAATGCCTCAAAGTAGGCCTACGTGCCTTGAGAGATATGCTGTACCTGTGTTTTGACCTCTATAATTCAGGAACTCTGCCTGGTATTTAACTTTTTACGTCAAAAGTGTAATAATTATACGCCCATGACACAGAAACAAAGTAACAGTCGGAAGCTTAGCGGACAAAACTAGGTTGGAGGCGTGCCAGCAAATGTGTGTAGTAACCTTGCCGCGTTGCCGTTTTAAATTGTCTCGAGCAAGTGTTTCAAGTTAACTGTCAGCTGATTTCTTATGTTCTAATTGTTATTACTCGTCTTTAAAATAAATAATTTGCAAAATGTAGTTGCTTGTATAATGTGTTGTTTGTGAAGATTTCGTCATGTCAGTTTTTATGCCAAGAAAAAACATCATTTAATGGATTTTGAATATTTTTGTTGATCCCGTATGTACAGGCACGAGTATTCCGCGTATTAATCCGGCAACAGCGTCTCAGGCCTATATACGCACACTGGCCAAAGTCAAATATCCATTGGCTTGTAACGTTTCCTTATTTATCACTGGCTTGCAGTCGTCAAAGATGTGTTGAAACAGGTGTCGTCTAATCACAGAAGGATTAGTGAAAGAATCAACACGCGAGATAATCGTGCCTGTACGTATAGGTCCTGTTATGTATTAGGTATCAGTTTGCCTGTACATTTATATCGTCCGCTTAGTGGAAAACGTTGGTAAGTCCATAGTTCATAAACTGAACTTACCAACGTTTTCAATGTGCACTGTGTAGAAGAATACCCAAATACACGTATATTTTCCCCTTATTTAGCTATACCTGTTTGTTTATACAACGTCGGTTATTTTATTTTACCATTAATGGTACATGCTATGTTTTTTATAAAGGAGAGTTTTTTTGTAATGTAGGCCCTACTGCAGTTACCTTACGCTAATGAGACCCAGGAAAGTATTTCAAGCAAATTTAACATGTTTTCGACTTTTTGTGACTTAATTACATAGCCTGTTACAACAGTGCAACTTTTTTTTTCTCGGCGCACTGAACTTGCTTTCTAGAGGACGTGGCTTTGATTCTCGTCCCAATCATTCTGACTGCACTTTTTCGAGGTTTTTCCGAAATGTTGCTTGGCGAATGTTTGAGGCAGTTCCTCACTGCAGACCAGGGCATACTGCCAAATTCTCTTTCCTGTTTGAACCACTGGTTCTTTCTTTTGCCTTACGTACTTACTTATTTAACTAATGTATTTGCTTCATCAGTTGGTTCAATGGGGCAGTTCGGTCCCTGGATATTCCCATGTAGGAACTGTGCGGGATGATGCCGCTGGTCGGCGGGTTTTCTCGGGGATTTCCCGCTTCCCCCGCCCGCTCATTCCGGCGCTGCTCCGTCATATCGAGACCCGATTTAAAGTGCTGACCAAAATCTCTATTCTCGTCAAAATATTCACAGTGGCCGAATAGATCCCCGTCAGTAATTTGTAATTTTTTTTTTTTGCTTGGAATTTTACGATGCGTATTTGGGTCGTACGTTTTTGCAGCTTCACATTCGGGAGACTAGTTTCTGTGATTGTGTCAAATTGTGTTGTCACTAATGGCCTCGCTTTCGACGAGACGTGAAGCCCCTTGCTTCCTTGGTCCTGCTCTGAAACACAGTAATTTGTTTTACATTAGCCGATGTAAAATGTTGCATTGCTTTCCATATCAGCTTTTATTATAAAACACAGTAATAATAATAATAATAATAATAATAATAATAATTATAATAATAATAATAATAATATGAATATGAATAATAATATAAAAAGGTTTATGCTAGTATTCAGGAACAATTGATTCTCTCTACAAGTTGATAGTTAAAAACCGCCTCTGAAAAAAATATTTCTAGGTACGTCCATTAGAATAGTTTGCAATTCCATTTTCGTTGTAATCATTATTGACTTAGTAGCCTGGGTTAGCATCGCTGTCGATTTCTCCAGACTCAAGTCCATAATCTTCATACACATTTCTCTAACTGGTAACTCGCTCTGGCTTAACTTCTGGCATCTGGGAGACCCTAGCCGAGAGTTGTTTTTTTCCACTACAGATATGGAGCGCGATGATGTGGCAAGTGCCATTTTAGAAAGCTATCGAGACACTGATGTGAAGGTTTTGAGTGTGGAGGGTGAAGGGGCGAAAGGTCGAGGCAGGTAAGCACTGCATTAAGAGTGCGTAGAAGATAAATAAACGCTGAAAAAAAATCAATTAATTATGCTTTCCTCGAAACCAATGTGGATAAAACACTCAATGACAATCCTAGATAATGGTATTTGCCAACTTTAGGAGTAAATATTTATCCAGAATTACTAATTCGTAACTCGTGATCTCTTGCGCCGCAGTTAAATGCACGAGGTTCCGGCGTCAGAGATTGTGCTTCAGAAGTTCGTAACACTGGAAACAATTTAGTTTAAAACGTTGGCTAAAACTGTTGTCTAGGATTGCTATTGTTTAATTTTTGCAAATTGGCTTCAAGAAACCTACAGTTATAGATTAATACTTTTAGCGTCCCATTATGTACCACGCCCTCTTAAGGGGCGTCCCTAGATAGGCTGCGTTTGTGTGTGAGGCAGGAGCGGTAAGAGTGTCCCGTTGACCGAAGTATGTAGTGTATTATCGCCTCTCCGCGCAAGCTACTCAGGTGGTGTGCAGTGCTTTACTATCATCCTTTTTCCTATAGGACTTTAAGCGGTGACCACATTATTTTATTTCTGGACAGCATAGTTCAAAGTCTAACGCTTGTTTTGGTGAGTGTATAGTACTAAAACATACATTGTGTGAGTGATGCACGATTGCTCCAGCTGGTGCAATTTTATCCCCACTTTACGATAGCTGTAACTAGTGTGCTCTTGAGTGCACGACGATGTTGAGGCCTTACTTTCTACTTACATTCTTATGCCGTACATTACTGTGCACTTAACCATAAAATGTTAAGGATGCTCAGGAAACAAAATACTCTTTTAACGTATAGTACATGACATTGCCGTAAGGTTACGCAATTTAAACTTTCTGGATTTCACAACAAGAAACTGTGTGCTCTGTGCTCACCATTATGAATTCTAACCATACCGTAATGAACTAATAACCACGTTTTGTTCAGGAACGGTGGATAACAACAGGTCCTGGCGGTTACTCACGTACAGGTCAGACACATGGGCGTGTCATTTCATACAGTAATCATGGATGTTGAGAAATATGACGCGTTTGAGACAGAGTCCGTGAAACAAATTGGACTTGTTCAAACCCGCTTAATATTTGAATTACAATTTCTTCCTATGGTGTGTTTATAGTTAACGAAGCAGACATTCCAAAATTATGTGTTTTTAGGTCCAGATGTTTGGGGGTGTGTTTATGTATCAATAATGATTAATCGTTGTATGTACATAATTTGCTATTCTTTTAGAAGATTTATTATGAAAATATTATATAATTAGATTCACTGCCTAAAGAATAAGTAGGAACGCCGATTTATCACGCGATAAGTATGATAAGTATACTATTTCGTAGGCCTTAAGAGTGCGTGGTATATAAATAAATGCTGAAATCATCAATTGATTTCTACGCTTTTTTTCGAAGCCAATATGGATAAAATACTCAATGACGATTCTAGATAATGGTATTTGCCAACTTTACGAGTAAATATTTGTCCAGAATTACTAATTCGTTACGCGTGATATCTTGTGCCTCAGTTAAATGTACGAGGTTTCGGCGTCAGAGATTGTGCCTCAAAAGTTCGTAACACTGGAAACAATTTAGTTTGAAACGTTGGCTAAAACTGTTGCCTAGGATTGCTATTGTTTAACTTTCGCAAATTGACTTAAAGAGACCTTTGGTTATAGATTAATGCTTTTAGCGTTGAATTATGTACCATGCCCTCCGAAGTACAGACGATTTTTAAATATATTTAGAAAATCTTACTGCCAGCTGTATTTGAAAATAGTTTCTAAACGTAGTAATTATGTAAAACACTTAAATATAAACACAAAGTGTTTAAATCATTGCAATGCGACTGCTGACCTCGACTTCAGAATTGTAACTAAGCAACATTCGTATACATGAACTATTTCTTGTTCTTGTTCCTGAGTGTTTTTCATTAAATTGTCATTGTGTCGAAGAGCAAACATATATGAGTGCGTTCTAAGAATCGATCAAGGAACTGCCTATCATCGTCGCTTTCGACATATCTACCTGCGCTTGAAACATTTTGTAGCAAGTTATATTTGGAAGAAACATCTAAATGCCCATTACGTTTGTACATCTATAAAAAAACACGTTTCAGACAACGTTTCCATCAGTTTAAACATTACGATCGCTTATTGGTAGGGGCCGGAAAATTTCGCGTATTCAATGACCTGCAGGCTAGAATCCATTTTCCTATGCATATTAAATCCCCGTCTATTCGTTCATTGTCTGTTTTTCCACAGAGTAGCAGCTAGTGGACAAATTGTCGGGGCTTTAGTATGCATAGTACAATGGATTCTAGCCTACAGGTAATTGAATTCGCGAACTTTTCCATTCCCTAGCGATAATGCATTACATAAGACGACCGGCGTCACTCTTAAGGCCTTGTTACTGAGTTTTGCAGTGATTTCGAAAAAAAAAAAAGTATTGCTACCTAACACTCATATCAAAATTTCGCTCCACAGTTTTCATACTTTTATGTTATAATTTGTAGCTGAATTTTTTGTATAAATGTACTGAATGTTTTTTTTGTATTTCATCTCCTAAAGTACCACGTTTTTTGTTGTGAAAATATGCAAAAATAAAGTAGAATTTTTTTTATTACGAATGGTACATTATTTTTAAAAACGCATTCACTGTATTGTGCATCGTGTGACTGCACATTGACTCAATTTTTTTTTCAAAGCTTTTGGTTTAAAAATATTTGAGTTATTGTCACCAGTCTGGAAAAAACTCGGGAACGTTTTTGTGCCTCACATACACCAACGCAGCCCAGCTAGAAAAGAACCTTAAAGTTAGGTGCTCATTTCCATAGCTTTTATTTCGCCAGTAGCCATATGACCATTAGATTGAACCAATGCTGACTCAGTGCGGCGCTACCGAACGTTGTGGGATTCGTTTATAAACTAACTTACTTGTCATGTAACCAGCGTGCGCGCAGTTAATTTGTTGTAAAGTATGAATTTTTAAAATTCCGTTTCTGATATGAAATGTTGTAAATGTCTCATGTTGAGAAATCGCAAGTATAGTCCGTCTCATATAAGCGTTCCACTTTGTGACAGTTGTGTTGGCATTTCTTTTTACAGCTGTTCCCATGAAATAAGCAGTATTTTCCTCTGCAAGAAGTGATTGTTGCACAAACATACTCAACTGGCTCTCAAACTGTGCAGTTTACCAAAATGAAATGTACTTTCCTGTAGAAATTTGTACCATAAAAAACTGGAATTCTTACGAGAGACAGGCTATAAAGTGTGTTGTTTGTTTTACAAAGTTATCTTTGAAATATATTAATTGAAATGTAATTAATTGTAACATATATTCTGTACTGAAGCACACATACATAGAAGTCTTCCCGCCCCCCTGCACACACGGCTTGGAGGCTGAATGCGCGCAGTCGCACGGACCGCCTGTCTGGCGAGATCCGCAATCAGTCCGCCAACCTTGACCCTCTTCACCACGGGTCTTTACGTCACGTCAGGCAGAATTTGCGTTGTTCCGTCGAGGAACAAGCCCGCTTGATAGTGTAGGCCAGGAAACAAGGTTTCAACCTCCACAAAGTTTATCCAAAGCTGAATTTTGGCACTTACTTACAAAGCAGAGCATTCTTATTATTATCAAAACTTTACCGCTCAAAACCGCGTGCGTCACTTTGAAAACGCGCGTCATTAATGTGTGACGCGTTAATGCACAGTTCAACAAAACTGCTGCCGCGAGGAATAACTTTTACTGTATAATATATGTTCTACATAAATGTGTAAATAAATGCCTTGAAATGTTGTGTTCGCTATACGCCGTAAAACAATGAAATAAACAAATATTTTATTTTATCACAGTTACAGAAATCACGCAGACATTTTCAGCTAAATTAAACGTATAAGCAAAAAACATCTTAAATGTATTTGGTTGTCCATTCTTTGAGCTTTGAGCTTTATATTGGTATATTTGTGTATATTGCTTTATACTGGTATATGATTTCCATTGAGATTTTGTTTGAATAATGTGTAGTTTTAAAAATAAATTAGCGAGAATGAGGATTTGTAACACTTAATTTATGTCCTTTATAGTGTATAGGATCTTAATCGAATGGTCGAAGAATTGGAAACATCAATGTTTATGCAGGAAATGGAAATCACTTGCTCGGTAAATTTCAGTGCAACGTATTTATTACAGACTGTTTCACCCTTTCAAGTTGCCTTAGGACGGCCTCGGTCTTTAGTTTTACAATGGTTTCGAAAATATTTTTTAAATGCAAATTAATACGCATTATCAAATATTCATTCGCACAGTTTTAACACTTATATTTTTATATATCATCGTTTGTATTAGAATTTTTTATTGAAATTCACCAAACTAATTTCTAGATTTTTGCCTCTGAAATATCACATATTTTGTTGTCAAAATAAGCCAAAATGAAGCAAATTTTTGTTTGTTAACAAATGGTACATTATTTTAAAAAAACCGCTCTGCCAAATTGTGTATCGTATGACTGTACACAGTCTTAAATTTTTTGAAAGCATTTGCTTAAAAAATATATGAGTTATTTGCAATTGTTTTAAATAAATGAAAAATTATGACCTTAAAAAGGTGGTTATCGGGGTGAACATAATTGGAATATTCGGTTACAAAACATCGTTTCTCTCTAGTCAGCTACGTACTGATTGTCAAATCAGTAATATAAGTACGTACTTAAGTCATTAACTCAAGATATTGTTATTATCTTCTCACTTGCTACTATCACATGAAAACACATGTTCACAAGCCGGCTTTCTAAAAGTGTACGTTAACTTCAAAATTCCTCATCACAAACCCTTCATAAATTCTATTGAAACTACTAGTTTTATTGTCAGAACACGTAACTTTGTGCTGGTAATCATAGTGGTCACTTTAAACGCCATCATGTGCAGTTCAATAATTTTACTGTTTTCCATGCGTCAGTGCCCTTATTTGCAGTGTATCATATAGGCCCTCCGTCGCGTCTGTGGCCGCCAGGAGATTGCTCTAGGGCTGTTGACGGTTATATATTTTATAACAACAATACCCTACTGATACCATCCATACTGTTCCAACAACATTTCTTTCCTGTGTACGTTAAATTTAGTTTCATTTATGTTATAGAATTCGTGTCATTGATGGTGAGACCTGTGTTGATCCAGCCTGATGTATTTTATTTTGTTAGCGAGAGAGATTTATTGTGGGAAATGTTGACTGCTAGGTTTCCACGCTCTTATTCCGTACGTCGATACTGACAGTTTGTTATGAACCGTCCCTAGTTATATAACATGGCAGAGCGCTTTGGTTGGAGAATACTTTGGCGTGCGATGTTCACTCTCCTTGTAGTGATTGTAGTGATTGTTGTAGTGGTGTAAGCGTTGTTGTGTAGTGTGACGGCAGCCAAGACGCTGGGAGACTGGTCTGGTCGCGAGATAAGGTAAACAGAATTGAGGTCAGAGGCGGGGCCTGCGCGACATTGGCACTACTGGCCAGCTGACCTCATTATTCCTAGCCTGCCTCGATCGCTTGGTTCGATGGGGCGGCATGACCTACTACAACCGACACGCCGCCGGCAAGGTCGTGTAATTAAGTCGCATGCACGCGGCGTACTGCGTTCATCCCACCACCTCTACTTCTCTGTGCCCCAGCTTCTCTTTCTCGACCTTCTCCTCGTCAACAACCCTGTACACATATCATCCATTCCAGTATTGTACTATCGTTACACATTTACAATGTGTCAGGTTGAAAAAATATATATGTTCTCTTTAGGAAAACTGATTATTAGTAGAGATGGTGAAATTTCGCGAATTCAATGACCTGCATGTTAAAATCAAATATCCTATGCCCTGTCTATTCGTTCATTGTCTAATGTTCCACTGAGGTAGAGCTAGTGGACAAATGGTCGAGACTTGAGTATGCATAGGATATTTGATTCTACAGGAGATGGAATTCAGAATTGGTGCATGGTTGCTAAGTAGGCTTATTATCGGATATAATTTTTCGCGTTTTAGGCGCGGAAACAAGGAAGCGATAAGGACCAGACTGCCACACTCGACGAGTAAAGCATCGCATTGAACTGGTGTACAGTATTTTTGGTAGTGTCTAGATGGGACTTTAAACGACGACCCTGCAAATGTATTTGTGAATAGTATGTAATAAAGGCTAACGTAGGCTTCTTGTTTTTTTATCCTACGAATCCAGTGGTGGTATTTTAAGAGTTGCATAATCCTTTAGGAGTTGCATAATCCTAGAAATGACATTATTAACTATTTTGAGGCCCCCCTAAAATAGATTAGTAGTTAGCGAGCTCCACGTGTACAATTGTAGCTAAGTACAGTTTAAAGTACGTGTTATATTTTCTAGATAAGCTTAGTGGTAATAAATTTAAGTTTATCGTAACTGGCTTCAATACCGTTCATACACCAGGATAAAGTGAGCACTTATTTTAACTGTGGTAACATCTTCCTTTGCAGATAATTTGTAGTTTCCTGCCACTTTTTAATAATACAGTCAAACATCTTTAATACAAACCTGAAGGGACCAAAATTTTGGCTGTTTGTAATAATGAGGTTTGTATTAACAGGTGTTCACTAAAACCTTAAAAAAGGTTTCTAAAATTTTGGTCACTTTGTTTATCCCCACAAATCAAATAGTCTTTTCACCACAACGACTTTCTTTTACTTCAGAACTTGATATCGCATGGCTTAATGCATAAACAAAATATTTATTGAACATTAAAGTAATTGTTTCGTTTCTTGTCCCATTCCAAGGGGAATAAAAATCGCTTTGTATTAATGAGAGTTTTGTATTAACAGGGTTTGTACTAACGAGGTTCCTCTGTATAAATAAAGAAACGTAATTAACAGTCAAATAGATAGAGAAAGAGAGAGAGTGTTTGTGAATGTATGTATGAAGGCCTATGCAGAGGTGGTTCGGGATAAAGTGAGCACTTTTGAAACCTTAGTTACTTTTTTTTTTTTTACTTTTAGATCCTGCCACTTTTTAATGTAACAACGCAACTTAAGTAATAATAAGCTATACTTTAGAGTAAATGAAATTAATATGATGGTGCAAAGTTAGCAAGGGCGATACATGAATCAAAGCAACCCCAACTAACGGCGTGTGTGTTTGTGTATGTGAATGTATGTTGTATGTATGCATGTATGTATGTGTGTATATAGGCTGTGTGTGTACCGTGCTCAAGAGTTAACGTCGGAGGGCACAAAAATATATTTGTATTAGTATTCTCGACAAGACAGAGTTCTAAAGAGCCAAATTTATCGCGAACCTCTATACACATGCCTCGCGACTGGTCGGTGAAGTAACGCAGGCTCGCAGACTCAAAGCCAGGCGGTAACGACGTTGTGATACTGCCTGCCTACTGCCTACACTGCGAGCAGCGAGGTGACTGGCCGGCGCCTGCGCTGTCAGCGCCGCTCTTGTTTACGCCTCCGAGTAGCGATAGTGAAGATAAAGTTTCCTAGTCGGAGCAGATAAGAGTACTAGCTAGCGTCGTCTGAGGTGCGTCGCGTCGTCCCTGGATGTACTGCGGGTTGCGGTCTTCCGCGCCAAGGCGCTCCGGTGTTGCCAATTGGCGCGCAATTCCACGAAATGTGTGCACTTAGAAATTCTGCGTGTAATTTAGCCCGTAATTACTAATGATAAGTGGTTAGGAAGGCATTTAAAAATTATTTTTTCACATCCTTTTGTTGCATAATATACAAAATATTTACTCGGTGGTTTCGTATATTTGGGCCATTTGTACATACTTTGAATGGCTCCCGTGTCGTGTAATTGTGGCATGTAACGCTGGCAATATTCATACAGTTAGTATTTGCGACTCGTGAAAAAGTTGCGAGGGAAATGTCACCCGGTGCTGAGTTTCCTCTGAACGTTGTTTCACTCTATAACGCGAGCGTATGTCGTGTGCACGCTGTTAAGGAATTTGGGGAGGGGGGGATTACCGAAATAGTTAATAATTGTTTTAGTAATTTTTGTGTTTATATTTATATATATATGATTTCTTTCTTAGACATACATTTATTACTGTATTGAAACAATTTTAGCTTTCATATTTTTTGTATGATGGTATGTGGAAGTCCTAATTCGCATAGAACTGTTTTATGCTAGAAAGTAAACCCAAACGGCAATGTTCACACCGAGGAACAGTGTCACGGACTAACACCAAGACGTGTATAATAATTGCATTGATTTTTGGTGTTTAAAAATAATGAATATAAAATTATATATAGCCAGTCGATCTTATTTTTTTTTAATGTTATGGTCTATCAATAAACTTTTTGAAAAACATTTTCAATTTTTTTAAATTTGTTGTGTACTTCGTTCTATCGCTCTATCTCGTTTGTTGCCATCATCCCTACCCTTTATTTATTTTTTTTTTTTTCGTCAGAAACCTTCACGGGCGCACGCGCAACAGCTCACCAAAGTATCATCGCGGTCGAATGAATGGTATATGAACGCATACGTTTAAGCATACAGATAGATATTCATTATATAGAGTGACAGGATTCTACAAATTATCTGAAAGTATATAAGTAACCAAGATTTCAGGAGTGCTCACTTGACCCTGAACCACCAATGATTGTTGTCCGCCATGGCAACCCTGCAGTCTGGCAAGTCATGCTGTAACGTTTGAGTCGACCCGCTGGTTGCAAGTCGCGGAGATCGCCACGGCAGAAAGGTCAGTATCCCCGCCAGAACGCGGCGCGACGGCTGGGAATTTGGCACGAAATTCGACACCGGAAGCCCCCCCCACCACAAATGTTGCCCTCTGTGTCGGCTAGTTTTACGACCGCGGCGTGGCCGGGGGCATATGTGGCATCGAGTCGCCTACTGATGGGCCGACGGAATTGTCTTAAAAAACGCTCGTGGCGTCTGTTAATTGGCGCTTCCCGCGGCGTAATGCATGTCTGGTGCCAGTGTTAACATTATAGTTAAGGTGACTTCGAGGGAAGTGTTGTTGACAAGTAATACATTCTCGTTGTAGTGCAGTAAAATAATCTGTAATGATTTTACATGAGAAATGACAGGTCACAACCTGCCAAAAAATCCTAGTTTTAATAAGGTTTTCGTTTTTTTGTGACTTCGAATAAAAGAAAATGTGACAAAATCATGAAACAAACCAGAATACATACTTCTCCTTTTGTTTTTAAACACAATTAACATTACATATGTTGCAATACAAATTTTAAAAAATCAATTAATCACAATGATTCTATATTGGCTCAAGATATCTTTAAGCCATAGCAAATTCATTAAGAAGTGCTCTATAATTGTACAATTAATTCACATTCAATAGGTGATTTGTTTTTGTCTACTTTTACTGTCAATTTTATCATAAAATTAAATAATAATGCAAATCCCGGAAACATTTTTTTTTTTTAATTTTTTGTTATTATTTGTATTATTTTCATTTTTGTTCACTGGTGTCTTAAACATTCTTTGTAAGATACAGATCAGCATAGTAAGATAGCGGAAATTTGAAATATGTGTTGCTCTCTCTCTCTCTCTCTCTCTCTCTCTCTCTCTCTCTATATATATATATATATATATATATATATATATATATATATATATATATATATATATATATATTCCTTCCTTTTTAACTGTGTTCTCGCACTACTACTTGAGAAAATATCACAAAAATATAAAAAGTACTGAGTTTCCTCATACTTTAGTCGGCTGTATAATGTTGTTATGTACTATTTCCCAGGGGAAACGCAGGGTCGTCTTCTGTTCCAGTTTTATAGTTCACACTTAGGTCATGTTTATCTGCCTCCGGACAGTTAGGGTTTGATCATCGCTTTGCTGATCTTGATGTTAGATTTGCTTATGGAGAGTAGATCAAATATGAAACTGCACTTTAACTAATTTAAAGATTAAGGTTTGTTTTAATTTGATAACTAGGTATTGGTGTGATTACTGTAAAGTATTTTTTTCTTTAGTAGGCCAATTTATGGATTTTAAATAAACTTAAATTTATGACTAAACTGATTTAAATAATGCGTTCGTATTTATGCTGAACACCTAGGGGAGGGAAGGGTTACCAATTCAAACCAAGCCCTTGCCAGAACAGTGTCCTTGACCCAGGATTCGCATTTTGTATCCTTCGCTCATCAAGCCAGCGTGGCAGTGTGCAGCCAACTACACCACGTTGGTCGGCACTGAAAATCTCATAAAGGCGAGTCGACAACGAACAGACTCTACGCCAGTTCGGTGTCCTGCGTGTAGAGATGACGGTTATGCATTACGCAATACGAATGTCCGTTGCTTCGAAACGTCTGAAATTCTAACATGCAAAATACGTATACGCAGACCGCTCCCTTAAGCAAGGGATCCAAAAGATAAAAAAAAAAAAAAACACCGTTTTATGTTTGAAAATCATTTGCGTATTTATTAATATGATGATATACCATCAGAGGTCACAATTTCTGTGAAAAAGTCTCGTAATTGCCAACCAACTGTGCGTGTTTGTGTGTGTTGGTGTGTGTGTGTACATCTGGAGTGCGCTACAGTATTATAGAACCCACATCCGCGACTCTGCTGGCGTATTATCGTCCGCGAAAGACGTCTAGCTACCTTCGCCTTGTATATCTTTCCTCGAATGTGTAAACGCTTTTTCGCCCACACTCCACGCAGCTGGAGCAGATATTTGGCACGGTGACTGGACTACGGTGCCAGAACAAAAGGAAGCGCCAACGCCTTGTTTTGGCACAGTGTAGAACCCGAGTGTAGAAACTGAAATGCTGTCCTTGCCCCAGAGCATCAGTTTGAACAATGGTAATTCCGTTTATGGTGATGGATGGGTCCAAGACAAAATATTCGCCTGATCTGTGTGGTTTTTGCGTATCCTCACAGTGTCTTCAGTACTTCTTGAAGAGCGTGGTTTCAGTGATGTTCGTTACTTGTACTGGTAACGTTCCGGAAGCATTACTGGTGGTTTTATTTTTTTTTTCCTTTTTTTTTTCTTCATGTTGTGAATTTTCTTATTCCCGTAGGTAAGATAGTTTTTACTATCGGCAACTATTTGACGTGTGTTAAAATGCAAAAACTTTAGGATATAGTAACATTTACTGGGTGGAAATGCTGTGATAGGTAATATCTACAAGTTAAATAGTATTCGGTACTAATATAAATAAATGTTGTCGTTGTCTAGCAGTCTTAACAAGTGTTTCCTTTCAGCGTAGCGAGCACTGCCACAAGTGATAACACTGCGACCACTTCCTCATCCACTGTCGCCAGATGTACCGGAGCCATTCAAATAAAAAAAACTACGCTCTGCATCTTCGTTGTCATTTTATGTTCGTGAGTGTGCCAGTACCCAGCGTTGCCAACTTAGCGTATTTTCCGCTAAATCTGGCGACATTTAAGTCATAATCGGATGGATATTAATTTAATCGGGCTATTTATTTATTTATTTTTTTCGGAAAATAAAATTGTCTTAGGAAGCGGATTTTTATATTGGAGTTTTAAAAAAGTCGCCAAAATATGGTATTGTGATAAAGCTACTTATACTATTGTTTAAGTTTAACAAATCCAACGGATTTATGTCAAATGAACGTTTTAAATAAATTTTATTTGAATTGTGGATTTTTTTTTCTGTGTTTCGTGGAAATACAGTGGAGTTTATGTTATTATTCGGCGGATTTTCGAAATTGGAATTGGTAATACCGAGTGTTTGCGCACTTCGTCCTGTCGCTGCTCAGACAACGGGAGAAGACCCTATACTCGTCCCTCGTCCTGCTCGTGTAACTTCGTCTACAACACTGCACGTATGCATCGTTCTACAACGCATTTAATCTCGACTCCCGCCAAGGCGATCCGGGTTCGATTCCCGGCGGGGTCGGTCCCCAAATTTTCGCACGTGGGAATCGTGCCGGACGATGCCGCTGGTCGGCGGGTTTTCTCGGGATCTCCCGTTTCCCCCGCCCTTTCATTCCGGTGCTGCTCCATACTCACCTCATGTCATCCCTCACCAGCGCTTGACCTCGATGTTAGGCGCTGACCAAAATCTCTCTCTTACAACGCATTTAAGCGTATGTTTTTGAAGATGCGCTACGTGTTAGTTAAAATCACTATCGCAATAGTCGCTTTAGATTCAGTGGCGTCATTCTTACGATCAAATAAATACGTCTAGTTTTACCACGTATTAAGAGGGCGTACTAAGTAAAGTAACTATAAGCAGTGTAGTTTATATATATATATATATATATATATATATATATATATATATATATATATATATATATTTTTTTTTTTTTTGGAAGTCGGTAGAAGAAATAATTTGCAGCAGTCCTCTTTTTGCCTACATTTCAGCAGATTTTCCCATACTGATGGACTCCTGGTGAAATGTTATTGACGCAGAATATTTAGGAATCGATCAGCGATTTCGGCAGAGAATATGCCAAAGGAATACACCGCACTGGTCTAAATGTAGGTTTACTAAGTTGACAAAATATTATCTCTAATATTGCCGTTTTTAATTCTTGGACGAGTTTTTGCAGTTTAATAACTTTATCTTTTTGGCGTTAATTTATGTATTCCGCACTCTTTAAGCATTTGTTCGCTTCATTACAAATGTTTAATTTAATTATTTTAACTGTTTTATTTAAGAATTATTGAATGTATCTTTTCCATTCAGTAATTCAGGAATATGAATAGTTCACCTGTCGTTTGCCATTGCTGTATTCCGAAAACAATTGGGTAAGCAGTAAGCAGTGTGATTCTGAAGTTTTCAAAGAAACGAAAACCGACTTCTTGTAATAAAATGATTCACACTGAAACTACATGTCATGAAAAAGTTTTAAAAAATGTCTTTAAAACAGTTTTTTATTTAGAGAAAACCTGTACGACTTCTGTGCATTTTAAGCACAAAAAAAATATTTTTTAAAGCTCATAGCGCGTTGTCATTAAGGTCAATTATTTCATTTAGGTAATTTTCGTTGTACGTCGTAGAACAACGCAAATTTTGCTTTTGAACGTACTTATATGGGAACATTATTTGTGTGAACAAATTTTCATGCCAGTAAATTGAAGGCTAAGTGGTATCTACAATGCAAACAACATAATTTTGTATAAATATAAGGTAATGCATATTTTAGTGACCAGCAACCTTAGAAGCCAACGTTTGAGGCTTCAATTAAATGTGAGTATTAGTGTTAATGTTTTTATTAAAGGAACCAAAAAGTGCTTGCTTTGCCGTGAATATACTGTGGCATATTGTGTAGGCCTACTTACTTGCACAGAAACTGCGACTAACACGAGGACGTGTTAATTATTCACATGTGATATTATATTATATATGTTGTTCGGGGCAAAACGAGTATTACAGAAGAGCACCTTCCTATATGCAATAATTAAAACTATTTTTTATTGTGGCTTCAGGTGCAAACTTTCGAATTGGTACAATCTATACACTTTGAGTGTTACCTAGCTTGATCTGTTGATATTAAAATTTATCAGAAAAATATAATTAACTGAAAGGAAAAATAGTAGCCATGGTTTGAAAAGTGCACACACTATCCGGAATCAGCGATAGTGCCGTTCTTTCGATCCGTGTACTGCATGTGCAAGCGTTTATAAGGCGTACTTGAAGGAATCATGACAAAAACCGAACGAGCAGTCTTGCATTCTGTTTGGCAGAAAAAATATAATACTTTTTATTTGTACCGAATACTGCTCAACTTGTAACATTAACTTATTTGTAGTTTCATTTTGGTATGGTAAAATTCTATGTATTGGAATCAGGGTACTAATAATTCCGAAATGTGAATAGTAAGTATATAATGGAAACAAAAAAAGGAAGTCGAAAAGACAAGAATCAAACAAAACAATGTGAATGAAGATGGTGATAACGACGAACAAAGACGAGGACAACGCAAATGAATGCAGCAACAGCAATTGTTATATTAGTGGGTTCCCTTCGACATCAGATGCGACGTTTCAGGAACTGGTACCTGTTCCCGTCTACTGCAGGCACACGAACAATCTGAGCTACTCCATCCAGCAGACTGACTGATTATTCATAGCAAGTATAGTGGTCAGGAAATTACATTCCGTATGTCACTTTTTTTTTTTTTTTTTTTTTTTGCAATTTTAAAGCAATTTTGAAAACTTAATACATTTTAGTGCCCCCCACCCCCGCGATGTTTTAAAAAAATTTAGAAGCATTTCGTTGAGTGATATTGGGGATTTGTTTACGTACTAGTGACATATTTTTCTCCGCGAATAATATTATGTTTGTGAGTTAGTTTTTATTTTGGATAAATTTTACAAAACTTTAGAACTTTTAACGTACCATGCAAAATGTAGTGGACATAAAAAAATCTTTTTGTTCGAAACAGTTATACTGTTGTAATGACTGCAAGTTGAACGGTGGGTGTATGGCAGTGTGCAGGGGCAGATAGGCAACACGCATGATGGGCTGTCCCGGCTGCACAGCATGCTAGACTATGGCAGGCGCTGTTCGCGTATGTAGCTATAGTAGATGTAGATAGTTACTTGCTTGTATACTATAATGTACGGTGATCCTGGTCCAGGATCTATGTACTGGCGACATCAAAGTTCGTACCGTATTTCGGTAAACTGTTGCTTGCTCTTTGCAGAATGTTTCATTTATGGTATAATTTGCGTATTTGTACAGCCGTTATAATAATATCCGGCGTACGTCAGACTTTTGCTGTCCGCGGCTGAACGTTTGAAAACAGTCCCTTCCCGTAGTAATGTTTAAGTACACTTGCTCCAGTTCTTTGCGTCTGTTTAGATGTGTTAACATTAATGGTATCCTGCCGCGTCATTTAGGTCGATGTGCGAATGCTGAAGCTCTTAAGATGTAAACGGGGCACTTTTCATAGCGCTTTATAGTTTCATGTAATTGTGGATCCTTCTGCGTCATGTGCGAATTAACGTTGCTGCGCGTCTCTTTGACAAGTATAGGTGGTTCCCTTACCGACTACAGCGCTGTTAGCGGTGAAAATTGTCCCTTGCCGAACTCGATAAGAAATATTCAATAGTCTTCCTAACCTATATTAGAATTAACACACGGTCTACAGCAATTTCCGTCGTCATATATGTATATGTATATATATATATATATATATATATATATATATATATATATATATATATATATATAATTTGTACCAGATATTGTTTTCTTATTTTAGACATAACTTGCACTAAATTTTGCTCTTACGAAATTTTTTATCTCTCATATTTTTTGCGTAATGACTCGTAAACGTCAAAAATTGCATTTTACGGTTTTATGTATGCCACTAAAACCAGCGGACTTACCAAATTGAAAACATAAATAAAATTACTGTCAATAACTATGTTATATACTTCCAGCTTTCCTATATAAAAACAAAATAATATGTTTTGTATGTTTGAAAATTCTTGAAGTTTTTAGATTTTAGTTTTAAATTTCATATTTTTAAAATACAAAAAATAATAATTAATTTTTAGTAATTAATACGAAATTTCTACATCACAAATAATTCATGAGAAATTCGTCACGCCGGTAAATGTTTGCTGAAGCAAATGCCTGTTCCATAGTATTTCCGCCTTAAGTTGAAGTATTTTGACTTCCAAATATGTAATTAAATCAATTAATATGTTTAGCTTCATTTTATACACCACGCTTTTTAATTATATATTGCTCACTAGTAAGCACGTTGGTTTGAATGTAGTGCACAGAGCACCGCCCGTATCAAGGGATTTGCACAGTCGAAAACTTACAAAGGCATTTAGCTTGCTGTAAAGAAACATTGCCTTACAGCAAAATAGATGTGTAAAACTAATGTTTTGTGTTACGTATTTTCTTAATTATGATTTCTTAGGAAATAAGATAAGTTTCTATGTAGCAGAGATAATAATTTTATGAACATATAGCTTGTGTTAAAAATACCACAACTATCTTATCACAAAGATTGCAAATAAGTTGTCTTAACAATAACACAGTTTTGTTACCACTACTGTATCTTAAAAAAAAGTTTCTTCGCGGCAAAGTAACTTTGCAGTGACTCATACCTAGCTCAACAAATATTTGGCTGTGGCAACTAAATTGTTTTTACTTAGTACTGCTTAGCCTGCTGTTAAATAACTACGACGATGGAAAAATATAAGTTTAGCCAATCAGAGAAAAGGTCGCTTGTGCCATGGGTCCACTTGCGATTCATCCGATTCCTGCCATCTTGTTTTAACATTCAAAATACACTACAGACTGGATATTTCAAATATAAATAAATGTATTTTAAAATTGGGTTGATTATTTTAGTGAAATAATATTTACACGTCTCGTAGTTATTATTTGCTAATTGTTTCACTTTTTACCCGTGGCTTTTTAAAATAATTTGTGGAGTATAAATTACGAAATCCATAGTGCGTTCCTGTTGGCTGTGCTTGGTTAGGAACTTCGCTATTGTGCCCATTCAGTTTTTGCGTGGCTACTGCTTACTTGTTGCTGCTTCATAGCCCAGTAAATGAAGGCCAAAAATACCTTGTTGCCGCAGCTAATTCCGGGAAAACTGTATTTTTGTCACATATTAGACTCTCATGAGATACATATTTCCAGGAAAGTCCCCGCCTCTCCCCTTTGTGCTTTCAACTCCCCCCCCCCTTTTTTTTCTCAGATGTTTGAAAATGTGTACCTTATAAGAATCCCTTGTAAATACGTAAATAATAGTCGAAATGATTAACTCTTCAACGTATTTTATTCTTAAAGATCAGTTCTTTAATTTTATCCGTAAGAATTATTTCTCTAATGTTGATAGTTAAAATTTTATAAAATCACCAAGTATAAAATAGGGCCGGCGTGTTTTTAATTATGTAAATCCTCCAGTGTTCAGTCCGCGCAGTAGGGCTCGTCATTGGTTGTGGGCGCTGCTGATGAAGACGCCAGCGCCTAGGTTGTCCGCGGCGACTGTCTGGGCCGGGTGCCGGCCGCGGCGTGCGAAATGTGACCTTGAGACGTCCACGCCCGCGGGGAACTGGTTTGCTCGGCGGCGTCGTCGTCGTCGAAACACGGTCATGTTTGTATGCTTCCCTCGCGATACCGCGCGCTTCCCTGAGGCCCGCGCGCCCGTCCTGCTGTTTCCTGCCAGTTCTGTTACAATGTATTGTCATTCTTGAATAAATATTGCCCCTACACTAAAAACTGGTGATAATGAATAACTACACAAGATGAGTAATCAGTTTTGCGACAAATTTTTTTGAGGACGTTTCTTTAAAATGTTTGATTAGAAAATATACTGCACTATTGCGGACGTACGCCGTTGCAATATGTCTGACAGAGAAAGTCGGGAAATGAATCCTAAGGACTGGAAATTAGTCTGCAAATCGAAATCATGAACTTTGTTTAATTGCGATGTAGGACATGAGGCAACCTGTTTGTTCTGCAAACATCGCCTATTGTCAGTAACTGCAAGGTACCGGTGGCCTTTCATGAAAATACAAGAAATAAAACTATATAGCATCACATGTTCTCGTTACGACTGCCAGCTCCACGAGCTGCTAACTTTGCTTACAAACTTGCTAAAGCTAGTCGACGGTTGTAATCTCCGAGTGCTAGTCACGGTCGTAGAAGAACAGGTCTGGACACTCGCCTATCTAACAATGTATTTTGCTTGACCCCCTTGTTGTTTGGCTGTAGTTCACCAAGTTACCGAGAATATTGTGTTTTATTGGCGCTTCAGTTAGGGCGGTCGAACCGTCAGACTCAACTCCGCTCACTTTTTTCCATTGTTAAATTTATAAAGTAAATAAATATTACGGGAGCCTTTTCTTAAATTTGTGAGCGAATAAAGTATTTCATAAATTGATAAAAAATACGTTTTGATAAATTGTTTATCTTAGCGGAAAGGAAGTGGGCGGAGTTTAGTCCGACCGCCCTAACTACAGTGCCAATAAAACACTCGGTATTAAAACATTATAATATAAAACATTCTCGGTAACTTGGTGAACTACAGCCAAACAACAAGGGGGCCAAATATCCAGGCGAGTGTCCAGACCTGATCTTCTAAGGCCGTGGTGCTAGTGTATCGAGGAGACCGATCATTATTCGCTCCGTCACGTTCTAGCATGAATTAATTTTCATGTTAGCTACGGTGTGGTAGTTAAACTGTCCGAAGTCTTCTGGTCGTCGTAAGTTACATTTATCTTATATGTATGGTTATGTTTTCCAGTATCTGTAACGATATTTATCTTATATTTATGACTGTGTTTTCCGGTATCTGAACCGATGTTTATCTTATATGTATGGCTATGTTTTCCGGTATCTCTTACGGCATGTTAGTGTCAGTACCACCTTCCTATACCTGATCAAAGAGTAATAGTACAGACCTTACAATATTGTGCACGTTGCCAAGACCTACTAGTTCAGTCAGCAGTTCAATTAATACCTCTAAGCCCGACAGGAGCAGTTGAATCCAGCCGCCAGAAAAAAATCGCTGTGGGTCAATAGTCCAAGGCAGTTACGCCGCCAGGGACCACCTTGATTTTTATGGATAGTATGACATGATAAAGCCTTTCAGAGCAGTCTGTCACAGTCACCGTGAACTCAGTTGCGCCCTAGTTTCTAGTACCCGCGCACAATGAAAATGCTCCGTCGCACTGGATCATGTATGCACGTGTATTTACATGGTGTTTATATACTATTCCTGAGTCCTGAGTTGGCCAGCAATAGGGGCGCCAACATCGACATGTCTCACATATTCCCATGTCATGATTGAAATTGCTTGTAAGATTATTTATGTGCAATCGCCACATGGCTTAAGGACATGCCCTCCTTTTGCTCCTTTTTTCGCTATATTAATTTTTACGCCTAAACGAGAGCAGATATCACAACTCTGTTTGGCAGTTTTGTTTTAAATAGTATTCTCCATGTTAGCTGATTTTGTCAAGGCAGTAAATACTATGACTAAGCTAATTATGTAGCTAAAGAAATTCTGGTTAATTGAATATTTAGTCGAAACCGTGTAATTTTTTGTCTTGAAAAAATTGGTTGTCATGGCAAATGCCATTTAAACAAAACTGCCAAACAAATTTTTGATATATGCTCTCGTTTAATATCAAAAATAATATTCTCTTAAAAACATTAGAAACAAGAGAGCATGCTCTTAACAGTGTTGTGTGAGTTTTTCTTTGCGTCAGTTACTATCACAACTGTAGTTGCTGGTCAGACAAAAATGTTCGGCTGCATGGAGTGTAACGAAAACAAAAACGTATTGTGTACGTGTCGCCTTCAAGGCCACTATACATCATGTCTACTGCTTCCACGATAGTTATTTTTTTTATCCCTAAACGACACCAGATGTCGAAAAACTGTCGCAGAGTTTTGTTAAAAATTGTTTTTTGCCAGATTTAGGCGAACTTGTTCATTAATGGGAATGTTATTGATTGTATAATCAGCTGAAACCATTGTGTGTTTTGCGTTGAAAAAATTAGTTAACATAGTATACACTGTTTTTAACTAAACTGTGCAACTGGTTTTCGATATCTGCTCTCTTTTAGGATTGAAAAATAAATATCGTAAAATCAGTAGAAATTCAATTCAGATGCATTGTAACGAGTTACGACTATTATTTTCTTGACGAAACTATTTGACACGCGTTACATTTGTATAGCTACGAAAAGAACACATACTTCAAACTTATGTCGTTATAGTTTTAAAAATTCGGCACGTATGCTAGAAACATCATTTTCGGGCCCCTCAAAATGGCTAAAAATGTATTTTCCTGACTGCCGTATCTGGAAAAATAACAAGCGGATTTGAAAAAAACACAACAATAGAAACAAGCGTTGGACTTTTGAACTATGCTGCCCACGAATAAAATATTATGGTCATCGCTTGAATACCTCTGTCTTAAATACTAAATTTTTCCGAGGGCGAACCCCCGAACCAACCTTCTTTGACTCGGGATGTGGGCATAGCTACTTTTTAAGGAATACCTCCCCCCCCCTCCCCAAAAAATCCTAGAGCTGGTTCCGCCCCTGCAGTTCACCAAATTGTATCTGTCGATAGAAAATTGACCAACTAAAATGTGCAGTGAACTTCACAGAGTATGTGTATAGTGTTTTTTTTTTTTTTTTTTTTTTTTTTTTTTTTTTTTTTTTTTTTTTTTTTTTTTTTTTTTTTTTTTTTTTTTTTTTTTCACTTTTCTATTCCGAAATCATGTCATTATTAGCATATACATATGTACTAACTGTTAAAATGTATGTTAAATCTATTGTGTTCAGCTCATAATCGTTGGGAAAAAGACTTACACCTAAGGTTCAATTTTTCATTTTTTTTAAATAAAACAGTAATAGACATCTTGTACTCAGCTTGTATTTCAGGTTAATGGTTTTATTACATACAGTGTACCTGTTAACAAGACGAAGGATGTCTCGGTAGGTTTTAGAACATTTATTTTAAGTAGAATATCAGGTAGCGATTTCGTCAGTTTTCCGCGAAATCGTTGTTGAAACAAGGTCGTTACAATAGTGCCGATAGCCGTCTTTCTTGGAATAGAGACGCAAAAAGTCTTAATCAGCAACACAGTGTGATTATAATATCTTGGATGAATAGTACTAACTCTCAAAAATTAATCACCTAACTTTACTCGATTAAAATTCTCGTGTCTTATTGTTGCTAGATTTTTTATGACCTGTAAAAATGTTTTATTAAATATCGAGAGATTTAACATAGGCATTACAAAAACCAACATTCGTGAGAATTTTTGCCGATTTATTGAACTGCTGATTTCTTAAAATTGCAGGTAAAATACTTTAATATGAAACGTATATAGCAATAATTTTCTACGCCTTTGCTCACTGTAACGGTTTTAAGCACTAAAGATTTTCAGGTATGGGTTTTGTAGAATGTTAGTTTACCGAAAGTTGAACCACTTCTCCTGTATGTAATTTATGTAATCCTTGAGTACTCGCGTGTTAAGAAACTTATAATAGACGTAAATAACTTGTAATAATCCTGGAACTTGGGAATCTCTCTCGGTGCAGGTGCCTTCTCTAATTGCGCGAGTCAATGTGTACCGTGACAAAATTTAGCGCTTCTGAATTACGTGAATTTCGTCAAGTAATATGATCAGTGCGTATAGTTTCCGCTGACTTCTTGCATGATCGGAAAAGAATCGCGGTAGTATTAAATTGCCTATTATTTTCCTCCCGTGCTATTCTCACCTTTATAGCTTCGATGATAGTTGTAAACAAGTCCCATACTGGAATGTCAAGCTATTACTCTTAGTACTACAACTAAAAACAAAGTCGTGTACAGTGCTGAGTAACGTACCGTTATCGGAACAGTACGCGACCGTGGGATATGCTCAGAAACTAACTCCTGCTTTTACGTAAAGTGCGCGTTTAAATTAAAATTCTGTACAAGACCTAACTCGGTCAACATGGAACAAACGAACAGCGAACTACGGCTGAATTGATGCGTTTACAGTAAAATATTCAAACCATTTGGGCACATAAGCATGAAGTACACCTGTCCTCGCCATTTTGTATAGCCATATTTTGGAAACACTGCGATATATCCACAAATGATTCTTGAAAAACAAAGAGGCTATCTACATATTAGATATTTTGCCAGTGCGTTTGTTTACATATATTTTGCAATGACGTTTACTTCTGGAAAATTACTTTGCTAGCGTGGGGACGTAGCTGTATGCGATCCAACTGACGATTTAATATCGTACGATGTGGCATCATTGCACTATTGAGCAGCCAATCATTTCTAAGCATAGTACTCTTACGAAATGTATATCGACAAGCGTCACGCATAGGACTCGACAATTAACTTCAGTAAACAAGCAGAGGGTTTCTGTAAAATTACGCCGAGCAACGTGAAAAATATCAATTTATGTTATGGACGGCCACCCGAAGTTTCGTGCAGGCTAATTTTCATCGTCTTCTCTATATATAAAAATGAAAGCTGACTGATTGACTGACTGACTGACTGACATATCAAACTGCAGCTCAAACCACTGGACCTAGAATCGTGAAATTTTTTGTGGGGGTACCCTTCAGGTCGTAGGCGAGCACTAAGAAGGGATTGTTCGAAATTCGACCTCTAAGGGGGTGAAAAGGTGTGAAATGTGTTTCCGAAGAAACGTCGATAGAGCTCGAACCCGACGGCCAATCATGATGATTTTTACTTTAATAGGACCTTCGTAAAATGCATATTAGCCAATTTAAGGATTTTTCGAAGTTCAACTTTTAAGGGACTGAAAAGACCTTAAATGTGTTTCCAATCAACTATCGTTATCTATCGAACCCTTCGGGTTAGAGGGTTGATATTCACTTCAAAATATTGCTTACGTAAATACCCAAAAAGTAGTTTTAGTTTTTTTTTTTTTTAATTCGACCCCCAGGCAGTAAAAAGGGGCAAAATGTGTTTTTAATGAATCGTCTTTATCTTTGAAACACAATTGGCTATCGTCGTGATTTTAACTTTAATTGGTTACTTTTACAAATGTCTATGGCAGGACTCAAAATAGTTTCGAAATTCTTTATTTAAAGGGGTGAAAATACGTGAAATGTGTTTTCGATTATCCTTCCATATCTATCGAAT
>PNEQ01067158.1:21770-60017 GCA_003012365.1 Medauroidea extradentata | reverse complement strand
CAGATGGCATACTGACTATTTGCACCAGCTGCAAGTGCGTGCTAAATGGCATACAAACACAGCAAACATCGAGCCAGATACCATGGTGTTAATCCGAGATCCCAACCTACCTCCCCTTCGTTGGAAACTGGGCAGAGTTGTTCGTACCTTCCCAGGTGAAGATGGTGTAGTTCGCGTGGCTCAGATACGTACAAGTCAATGACTGGTAACTAGACCAGTTGCCAAGTTGTCCCCTTTGCCTCAAAACTGAGTTAGAAATAAGCTATTTCTGGTGGGCGGGATGTTGGGACCTGTCAGCTTTGTACTTAGGTTGTTGTTGTTGTTTGTGAACTGAACTTTATTGACTGTCTCTTGTGTGACTCTTACCCGGAACTTAGCTTTGTTTTTTTTTTTTCTCTTGTGGGCTCGAGGAGCCTAGCGGGCAAGATGGCGACCTAGCCATAGTTCAAAAAACGTGTGGTGTTATCGGTGCGTACGGACGTGTTAACGCAGTGTATGTTCGACGGAAAGAGATCTGTATTATAGCAAGGTATTTTTGAAAAACCGTCCAAAAATTACAAAATTATTAAATATTTTATGAAAAACTAAAAATTTTTGCACAGCAAGATCATGTGAAACAGGCTTGCGAAAGTTTCTTGCCTGTGTGAACCAGGCTTGCACGGACTATAGTGATGGTGATTCGTGCCACTTACTTTTGTTATCAGTTTGCGGCGCGGCTTCTGTCCCACTCTTCCCCCCACCCCCTTCCGTGCTCCGGCGCACGTGTCACATTTCTTCCGCCGCCTTGCTACCTCTCCGCACGCGCCTTTCTGCCACCCTCCCGCTTCAACCCTGCCGGCCAACAAGCACTGCTCTAAAAATAGAATCCCGTCCTTTCTGGATTTCCCCTTTTTTTACATGTCATCCTTTTCAATATTCCCATTGTGTTTTGAGGTCATTGTGCTTTCAACTGTGCTTGGTTTGAGTAATTCTATTTTTAGCTTGTGCTTAACTATTATTGACAATCTCACGCTATTTTATTTGGATTTCGATTTTGGTAAGTTTTTGGATTACGATTTTGGCTAGCATTGTTGACGACCCACGTAGTTTTCTTGGACTTTGATTGCGATTTTGAAGTGATTTGACAGTATGAGCGGTAAGAGAAAGACCTTGGACCTCGCTACGAAGTACGAGATCTTGAAGAATATTGAGGACGGCAAAGGGTCTAAAGCAGATATTGCAAGGGAATATGGCCAATTTTGACTATACAGTCGACCCGCCTTATCCGCGGCATTTTGTTCCAGAAGATTCCGCGTATATTCAAGACACCTTCATAACCTACATAAACCAGCTGCACATAAAAAAAATTTTTTTAACCCCTAAATCTACGTACTAATATATTTGTGTGAGGTACAGAACTTTAATACGTTCATAAAGTGTCCCAAAACATTTAAATATCGTAAAAATGCTACATCATGTCTGCAATGCCGCGCGTAAGATACTGCGAGGCGCCGAAGACCTAGCAACAGCGCGCGCGAGCCAGTGGTCTGGCTGATGTCGCAACACGGCACGGCCTGATGCGCCACGCTAGCTCTGCACCCTACAGTTACATTGCCAAGGACGCGCGCTGTGTGAAGAGGGAGTGTCGCCACAAGCGTTGATAGAATTGTATTTAATAACACTATTTCTCGCCCGCACATTCGACACAGCATGGCTTCTTAGCAGCTCCCGCCCGCAACGCATCATGCTAACGATAATTGCACGCACCTGACCTAGCACATTGCATAACGAAGCAGATAACAGGAGCTGACAACACAATACTAGCTGCTCTCGTGCACGGCGAGTGACGCGCTAGTTGTTCGTGCGGCACACAATGCGCTGCGTGCGAAAATACAAATTCTTAAGCATTTCATATTTATAATAAAATTTTTTTTTCCTCAATTTACAACCGCGGTTGGTAAAAACCGCGGATACGAAGTCCGCGGATAAAGCGGGCAGACTGTACAGTGCTGTAAATTATTTGACTGTTATTGTAATGCTTTTCTAAGTTAGCGAAGTGTGTATGTAGTAAACTGTGTAATGTTAAAAAAAAAAACCAGCTGCCCTAGAATAGTGATATGTTATTGTTCTATAGGCCCAGTGTGTTTAAAACGTCTGGAACTGTTGCGCCTTTACTGTGATTAAAAGTAGTAAATTGTGGCATTTTAACCACTTGGACACACTAAGTGATGAACAGAATGTAAAGTTCTAACAACAATAATTGGAAAGGAAATTATGAGACACTAAATTCAATGCAAAGTAAGAGAAAATCAAACTGGTTGACCTTGATAACATCTGCTCACTCTCTGGCTGGCTGGCGGCTGCTTATCTGTGACATGCAAGCACACACTGCATCCCCATGACGTGCCATATGCAGCGGTCGCTCACCTCAGCCCTCTTCCCTTGTAATATTGGTTAACAGCACGCGTTCCTCCGCCCTTTAGCAAGCCAGTTCTATAAATAAAACAGCTGTCAACTGTGTTAATGTAGGTGGGGCGACAAGGTCGGACAAGATAATGTGTTTTGATAAGAAATGCATGACTCGCATGTACTCTTTTTTTAAATTTTAATCATTGAAAGTAGGCTGCATCTTAGACTCGATGGCGTCTTAGATTTGAGTGAATACTGAATTTTATCCCATAGTCTAATAAGATAGTCATTTTCGTAATTTTTGAAGCAGCCAGTACCGTGTTGTAAATATCAGTGGAAGTGATGGGGGTGGTATGTTGGCCTTTCAAATTGGGAGAAAAAAAAATACTGGTCCTTATATTCGTTTGTTAATAATGCAATTTTACACAATTTTACAGCGACTACTGTATTTACTTTACTCGCATAATGGCCGCATCCTTGTTTTGAAATGATTAAAATGGTACTATTTTAAAAAATTCGCATAAAGGCCGCACCAGTATTTCTCAGTAGGCTACGCTGCCTTGGCCACCCCTGAACAACACAAAAACAGGGTTCAAAGCTCCCGTTACTGTCAACAAGGCTACGACCTTGGGGGGCATCGCCATCTGTGCCCGCTAAGGGTATGTAAGGGGAGGGGGAGAGGAAGGTCACGGGATGATGCGGAAACAATGGTAAACACAGCAGACCAGTGGACCTGCAGTCACATCTACCTTCTCTGTTTCACACTCCACTTGGGTGGTCACGGAATGACCTGGAGGGGGAAGGGACGTGAGGTAGTGGTGGTGAGAATGGAATGTGCTGCAGCAGATGATGACTCACTGCGCTGTTGCAAGTCAGCTTGGAATACAACCCGGCGCTGGCGCCTGGCGGCACGGCCGGCAGCCGGCACGCGGCACTACATGTGCACGTAAACACACGTTAAGCCAGCTGGTCATCGGCGAATCACAGGAATATTCTTAATATTTCTACGCAATATTAATTAATGTTAACAAGTCAGTCCTGTTAACAAATGCAAATGCAACTTTTTTCCCCACATAAATTTTTTTTTTTAAATTTTTTTAAATCACCTTATTATGGCCGCACCCCATTTTTTTTGGGGCAAAAGTTTGGTCAAATATGTGCAGCCATTATGCGAGTAAATACGGAATTTGTTGCTATTTGGTTTGAGGCGATCACACCATGCAGCAGCAGCAGCCGACGGCCATACCGTGCCAAGACACTGCGGCACAGTGACTCAGTTTTGGACGATACTGCGGCGGCCGAGTTACGTCCCCCGCAAACTTACTTTATGTGTTGATTGCGAAGGGCACAAGCCAACAATTGTAAATAATACATGATTGAATTAATACAAAACGTTAATATTCCCTGTTGTAACAAGTTGATGCAATTTTAGGGCACTTTTTTTGTTTTGGGAGGTCTAATTCGACCAAACTCGTTGACAGCGAGGTCTCGGCAATAGCGAGGTTCGAACCAGGAACCGTAACACCTCGTTATAACGGGACTCTACTGTATAATTGACAGTAAAATGTAAACATCTTATGCGGGATCATTTTAAACCAGTTTCACTTAGTGAGGCATATAAATACATTAACAAGATTTTCTAGTACCACCCTCCTTTCAACTTTACTATTTTACTATGCACCCCAGAAACCTTTTCCTTTATTTTTGGATTAATGGTCATACTATGGATGAGTAAATATGGAAAAAAAAAAGGTGTAGGTGTTAAAGTTTTACTCTACACAAACAATGTTAAATGTAAAATTTTTTATGAAAACACCTCATTATGGCCGCAGCCCTATTTTTGGTGCCTAATATTTGGTAAAAAAAAATTGGCGATTATACAAGTAAATACAGTACGATAGACGACATGACGGGGAAACTATTGTATTCCAGCCAAGCAGGTACTTGTCATCTCAGGACACACCTGGACAGTGATTTCAAGTCCAGCGGAGCTATTACCAGTTGTCCAGAAATTCCAGAGCTTCACAGACCAGTAGTCCTTCATCCAGGTGGTGTTATTATATGAAAGGCATTCCATGTACTGTGATGCTCCACCGCAGCCCCACGATGGGCATACAAAAATGTAGCGCGTCAGCTACTACATACTGCTACACGTCCACGACTAGCTCAGCAACATCAACAGATCAAGGTGTGGGTTCTCATAACGTAGCACAAGACGAGGAATGAAAACTGCAGAACTTTAGCAAATTTTGGGGTTTATTGATGAAGTTACGTTCGAAACTTATACATACTTAAACTTCCGACTGCTGGGAGGCACCTTCTGAGCAAACCGAAGCAAAAGTTACTTTTAACAAAACTATATGCCGGTGATCACAGAATCTATCAGTTTCCCTTAACAAGAAAAAAACCCAATTTCACAAATTACCTAAACCTTTATGAAAATAGAAGTCCTTACTAATGTTGCAGAACCACCCGCTCACAGCATTTTACCAGCAGAACCCTATCGGTTCTGCCTCTACCGTCATGCGCCTCCCGCACAATTGCTTCTGCTCACGCCATCTTGAACACCAAACTCAGCGGTCGCCAATACACAACCACCTCGGCCTACATCTCGCCAATGACTCCTAGCCCTTCGCGCGCAAGCTACCAGTGTTGCTCCTCAGTGGTGCCGCCCCGTGGCCATTACAGGAAACAAATTTAAAATATTAAGTTTTTACATAATTAAAAGAACATATTGCACTCGTGATATCTCCACATAGTTACAAACATTAACATTTTAGTTTCCAAATCAATTATATACAAATATATTTAGTATTAACCTTGTTGCTAGGTGAAAGAAACATTAAATTTAAGTCTTACATGGTCAATCAGCAACAGTCTGTGATTTTATTAGTTGCAACCAAATATGGTGGCAAATTCTTAACGTTTATGTTTATAGGCCGGTTTTGCACTGAAATATAGCCACTTTTCCTGGAAACACTAAATTTGGATTGATATCTGTCCTTTTCTCCCTCCAAGCTTTAACAATGAACAAATATAGTTTCGTTAAATTCAAATACAAACAACTGAAGCAAAAAGTACATATTGAAAATTTACTAGATATAAACAGAATCATTTAATTTTTAAATAAATATTAACATAATTAAACAAACTGCTATTCTTACTGTTAAATGAGCAATTTCTAATTACCAAATTAAATGCCACTTATTTTAAGAAGAACTTGTTCACAGTTACTAAAATTGATTATTTTAAATATGAATTAATTTTCACTGATGTGCTGGCATTTAACAAATAAAGTACTTAAACTGTTCTTAACAAAACTCTCAGACACCATTGTTAGAATGACCATACATTATAAGTGACAACTAAAATTAAAACATGTAAAATTAATCTGAGGTCTGTGCCTGGGCCACGCTACAGTACACAGGACCTTTGTGTGCGCTTAGAAAGCTTTAAAACACCTTCCTATTGAAGCGAAAGAGTGGTGGATTGGTAGTTATCGCCAGTTGCACGCACCTCTCTGGAGAACGGAGTTTGCAACAATTCAAAGTATAGTAAGCAATACACAACGACTGCATGTTTGTAGCAATGTGCACTGCATTACCGCCATGAATTGATGAAAGCAGAAGGAAAAAACTGGTTTACAATGAGATGTACACAAAATGTGGCAGTGCGTTTTTAGACTTTATTAAATGCTTAACACCAGTTTGTTTTGCCCACCAAAGACTAGAGTTGGATCCTTGCCTGCCAAGAGAAGCTAACTGTGCATGGCCCAATTTCGTACCTACCTAGTCACAAAAAAAAATTAGAGAAAATGTATTTTTACCCTGTTGACCTGTGGCTGCATCACACTAGCCTCGTCGTATATTTGATTCCTTGTCACCCTTTGGTGCAACTGGATTATTCTAGATTCACACAAGTCACTTCTGCCTGTCTTCTCGGGTTTTTTTTACTCCGTGGATTGAAAATCAGAGCAACTCCTGAACTTCAAGGTCCCACGTTAGGCCGCCACTTATAGGACTCTTTAGTAATACAATTGTCCCCAGATGCTCCAAGCCATCACCACAGCACCCTAGGTCATTCTGGTTTGGGGTCCCCTCCATCGCTGCAAGATCTCTCATCCTCTAAGTTGCCTCTCCTCCAGTCTTCAGGCTACACCTATATTGCACTATACTGATTGAAACCATTACAAGGTGATACACTATACCCCCGATTTTACGAATACTCACGGTTCCTCTCATCGCATTCGTAAAATCGCTACCTTCGTAAATTTTTATTTTGCCCCCCTCCCACCCCCGCCTAGGACATAACAGAAAATTTTAAAATTGCATTTTTTCTGCAAAGTGTCTCTAGGCCCCGACTTCCGTAGCGTTATGCGGGAAATTAATTAACGTAATAATGTAAACATAAATTGATATCAGTAGCCAGACGTCACACTGTTGAGCGGTAGGTAGATATGACCGACCCTTGTCCCCAAAAATTGAGAAAATCGAGATTCAGAGGGTCTTTCTTCTCTCGAGCGAATAGCCCGACTCCCGTAGCATTTAACGGAAAAATAACCCAAGTGATAGTTGAAATATAAATTTATATCAATAGGCAGACGTCTTAAGATCAAAAGAACACCGCTAAACAATATATATAACAAATCCTTTTCCTAAAAAAATGAGAAAATCGAGATTCCGAGTGTCTTCTCTTGAGCGAATAGACAGACTTCCGTAGTATTTAACGGAAAAATAACGCAAGTGATAGTTGAAATATAAATTTATATCAATAGGCAGACGTCTTGCGATCAAAAGAACACCGCTAAACAATAGATACGATCGATCTTTGTCCTAAAAAAAAGAGAAAACCGAGCTGTCGAGTGCCTTCTCATGAGCGAATAGCCCGATTTGCGTAGCGTTTAATGGAAAAAAAAGTAGGCATACCTTACTAGTAAAATGCCCTTGTAAATTATTCACCAAAGAAAGAAGGAATGAGCGGATCTATTTATTCATTGCGCAGGTTTATATAACTTAACGTAAAAACATTCCCTCGACGTTGTTGATGAATTGTACGAGAACGTAGATACTAGTAGCGCGCAGAGCGGACAGATAGCGCAAATGTACCAACGTTCACAAGATGATAGATAGATAGCGGCACAGTAGCATATACCGACGTTGTTCCACAAACGCCATTTTGTGATGTTCTTACCTAAAATCGTCGAGAATTACACGTATAAGTGATTGAAAATAATCACTTTCACAGTCAGTATATGCGGTAAAAATTAATCAGGAGTTCCGGGATTACATAATACACAAACGTCTATTTATTTTCCAAGTTCTAAACATAGAAGAGGGAGACAAATGTTTCTAAACTTGGACAATAGATAGCACTATTATCGTGCTCACTTGTGAAACGCACGTTTTACGACAACTAACAAAATGTTTTAAGCAAATTATGCGCCAAGTTAATTGTTTTAAGTACGTATGGTGTTAACGCAATAAAGAAAAATATCACGCTATTACTATTTATAGGGTTCATGTAAAAAAGTAAACTCATTCGGCACGAGACGAGAGAGATATAAGACGTCGTGAAACAGCCTAGGAGGAGGCTGTACTATAGTTAAATGAGCAATATGCGCATGCGCTGGAACTTTGTGTCTATAGTACGACCTCAATATAGATCCTAACACGTCGTAGTTGGAGACAGGCCGGCCGGCTTGGCACAGGCGGCGCCGCCGCCGCGCGATTTTCAAACTGTCACTGCCACATTTTTTAACGGATTTTTACTATTTTTGTTTTACTTATAATATTTGACTTACCAAGTAGTAACTGCAACTCTACAATTCATATTTTAATGCCGTGAATTAGATACAGTATGTTTTATTCATTGTCAATGTAATTCCTTACAATTTTTTTTTGTCATATAATTTTGTTATTTTTTGAGGGTTCCTGAGATTGTATTCGTAGAGTTGCTACCTTCGTTAAATCCAGGGTTCGTAAAATCGGGGGTCTAGTGTACTAAATTTACTGGTGTTTCCCCTCAGCTGCAGTTGGATGCTTCACCCAAAGCAGCAATTCAGAGGCAAGTGGTGATGGCAAAGATACCACGGTATCTGTCTGCTCCAATAGGTGCCAGTGAAAGAACCTCGATAGGTCTTCCCCATCTAAGCTGGGTATAGGTCCAGCAAGTCGCAATAGGTGACCACACGGAACTGAACAGGCCAGGTCAAGAAACCCTATGAGGCTTGAGTGCTCACCAAAGCCCCAACCTGGCAAAATCTGACCCTCAGCTGGACCAGAAACTGCCAAGACGCCAGGCACAAACACTAGGCCCGGACTCAACAAAGTGAAGACAGCAGCACGGAACCTTTCACGTCTGCTTTCCCTTTTACTTAATAGCAGTGATTCCTATAGGTGGCGAAGGTGATTACCATGAGTCGTTGGGAAGGAATGAGTACATAACATACCATACAAGATGGAGTACGACTGTTAGTCCCAAGTAGCATGTTTATTCCAACAATGGTTTGCCCCACTGTCAGCCTTCCATGGGTTGCTGGCTCCAGGGCCGGCCCTATCCTGAACTAATAATTCCCCCTACTCCCTACTCAAGGTAGTGGGTCTACGTGTCTGACCTCCAGTGAATATGCTATTAACTTATAGCTCCAACTGTCCAACACGCAATTCCTTCCCGTACTTGTTGTTCCAACTAAGTGATAGCAATCAAGTGACATTGCGCTGCTCAACCACATGCTTACCTATACAATCTGCTGGGGTTAGGAGAGGAAAGACTGTTTGAGGGGTGGTTTAACTGGCTGTCTGCTCATGTGCCCACCCTCCCCTCCGACCATCTGCAGAGGCTTGCTGGCTGGAAGTGCAAGCATATTGGTTGGAAATTGTGCTCGCTGGTTGGCAATTCATGGCCAGCGGTTCGTAGCCGGCCTGGCACCCTACATATGTTGCTTGACGTAACTAATGTATTATAAGCATGCAGTGCCAGTGCCCTGTCATTCCACATGCGAGCACCAAGGTGGGGGATAGGGGAGGATGCACTGTCCAACAATCCCTCATGTGCTCCTTACAGGCCACGACATAAGGTTGAAGAGAATCTTTCTGTTTTATTGTCAAAAACTTTCAAAAAATGAGAGACGAGTAGAAATCGTCATTACCCACAGTTACACCTACTTGTGCAACTCCCTATACTGAATGGCACTATAAAAACTATAGTCCCTGTGGAAGAAATAAAACTCAGCTTGCAGTCAAAATCACATTCATAAATGAAAATAAGATCTGAAAAACATTTTCTCCAATTAAATTTTATCAACAGTTCTTCAAAACTATTGTGAAGTAAGTTGTAAAACATATTAAAAATTGCTGTAAATTACTAAACAAATAATGACTGAAATTAATATAAACATCAGAATCTGAGTTACCATAGAGGAGAGCAATTTATAAGTTTTAAATTTCTGGCAAATCACAGTAGTCTGCAATGTTTCTAGTTATGTGTCAGTATGGATATTACAGATATGTAACATGAATAATTTTAAATTCACAACTAGATAAGTTACAGTGTTATTTTTGTCAGAAAGATGAAAATATTTACATATTATTGCATAAAGAAACCTAGATAATGTACATATTTGCTGAACCACACACTTGTTGAACATGTTTATGGAAATGCCTCTGAGTAGAGTGCCTTGGAAGCAACACTTGGAAGGAGTAGTATGGAGAGGGCACAGGGTAGGAGGGGGATAAGGAAATACACATAGTGAGAGAAAAGGGCTTACCGAGCCTCATATATCCAAAGGCGGCCGACAGTGAGGATGCGGGAGTCTTCTTCATCTGCAAGAGAGTAGTTCTCTCCCAGAACTCGCACCTCCTGGCCAGCACTCAGCGTGCCACTCATGACTCGTGCCAGTACTTGGAAGAAAGTGCACTCCTCCGTGGGATACATCTTAGTGCTGTGCACCATTAGCCTCCCCTGCATATACAAACACAACTCACCTCCTTAACTATGATTCCTTACTGCAAGTACTGTACTTATGAACTTCTAAATAGTTTTCACACTCAATGTGGTGCTATTGTACTATAAAGTTTGTATTTTAACATCCTTAACATACTGTACTATTGTGGACATACGCCACTGCAATATTGTGTCATTCCAGAAATCTTAGTACAAGACAAAGAAAAAAAAGAAAAACAATAACAGGAGACAAGCCTGGTTTGACTATAGTCAACCCAAACATAACATGAAAGATTCCATAAGGAATTAGTCAACATCAAATAAAGAAAAAATAAACATAAACATCCAAAAAGCAAAGTCTAAAGACAAAACAAAATAAACTGTAAAACTTGGAACACCACAATTACAAGACAATTAAGTTTATGAATGTGTTGACTACAGCCAAAATAGGCTTGTTTTATTTTTTTTTCTTTGTCTCATACTAAAATATCTGGGACAACACAATGTTGCAATGGAATATGTCCACAATGGTACAGTACATTATTCTGTCCCATTGCAGGAAACATTCAAAGACTTCCAGCATCTTTGTACATCTGGATAATCTACCACAGCACTACACTTCCTGACTATTGTCTGTTGAATTGTGCCATTACTGTATTTGTATGGTTTAGTCTATAAATTTTTAGAAAGTAAATTATTAGATGAAAACATTGGTTTTGCATTTAAAGTTTAACAATGACTTACTAGCCTTGAGAAGTAAAAATAAAATGCTAATTTATGTACCTCTGAATGGATCAAGCTGCTTTATGTAAATTGTTTTTATTAGTTAACTTCACAATAGTCTCTAAAAGAAGTTCTTGACAATAACATTTCTTACATAATTCAAATTGCAGGTCAATGGATATTAGAACTACTGTTTTCAGTTACCTGAAATAAGAGAATATAACTTACTTTAGATTAAAAATACAAAAGATTAACAATGCAAAATGTACTCAAGGAATATATGTAAAAAGCAGTTATAATATTTCTAGTATTAAATATAGTGTTTGTTGCAACAGTATTTAAATAAAACACGTTTATAACTATATAAACTTTTGAAATTTTTTTGTTACGGTTGTAGAATAATGGCCTTTAGAGCAGACCTATTTGTGGGGATTATGATGATAAGGGGGATGAAGAGGAAAGAAATGGTTTGGCAGTGGTACACTTCTGAGCCAGTTCAGCTGCTCACCACCAATTATTTCCAGCACTGCGGTACTACCGATTTCGTAAAAGGGTATTGGCAATTACCACTCCATGTAGAAGACAGGAAGTACACCGTCTTCCTATATAAGGGTAGATCGTACCAATTCAGGGTATTGCCATTTGGCTTACCTATTAGTGTAGGAGAATTTTGCAGGGCGATGGATGTTTCTCAAGGGCCAGAGCTAGACTCGAGGGTTCAAACATATGTAGATAACGTACTAACTGCCACTGAGAGTTTCAGTGAACATTTGGAAATTTTGGAACAACTATCGAGTAGACTGAGAGAGGTGAATATGACTCTGAAACTGGCAAAATCCATCTTTCTTAGGAAAGAAGTGACCTTAGATTTTCCTCATCCCAAGACTGTGAAAGAGTTGAAAGGGTTCTTAGGGTTGTCCAATTTTTACAGGCGTTTTGCGGAGATATTTTCTGATGTAGTGGCACCACTGTTAGAGCTGTTGAAAAAGGACTGTGTGTGGAGTTAGACCAGTGAGTGTGAGAGTAGTTTCAGTAGGGCTAAACATCTGTCTCAAAATTGTGTAGTCAGTCACCCTGATTTCACTACGGTGTTTTGCCTGTATACAGATGCATCAGACTATGGCCTAGGGGCTACATGTTTCCAGAGAAACGAGCGGAAGAGCAGTTACAGTAAACCCCCATCTAACAACATCGGATCTAACGACATCGGCAATCTAACGACATAATTTCCAGGAACCGTAGAAAAATTAATATTTTAAAAATTTATCAAAGCTAAGCAAAGTGAAATAGATCGCAGTAAAAAGTTAAATAAAAATAAATTATGTGTACATTAAACAATAACATAATGGAGTCATCATAAATCAGTAATATGCAGCTGTGAAAAAAAAAAAAAAAAAACTGTTTAAAATGCTAGAAACTTCGGCTGGAATATAGTTGAAGCACGCGCCGGGTGCGTAGGCCGCCTGCGCAACACTGACATATGTGAGACTTGATGACTAACGCTGCCTTATCTCCTAACGCTCCCCCTCACTTCTCCATGCTCCGTCCTTACTGAACTTCCCTCGCACACTCCTCCACGTGTCCTTATCTCAGGTATGCAGTTCGATACGCAATGTGGCATAGCAATGGTAATTTACAACCTTCTTTGAGGAACCGTGGAAATTCGGGTCAAGAAATCGAAAATGTAAAGAAAATCGTCTGTGTTGCAATTTACTTTGTGAGTGCTGTGCTGTAAGAAACACGTCGCTTAACATCTTGGACTGTCCACGCCAGCCAATATACATTCACCCCCCCCACCCCTGCACAACGAACAAGCCAGATTGTTCTTGCATGTAACTGAAAGGGAGTGTCTAGTTGTGGTGTGGAGCCTAGAAAAGTTGAGAAATCTGGTGTTAGGCAGTAAGGTCATTATTTTGTCGGACCACCATTCATTGACATTCCTGAAATCCTGCAAGTTGATGGGGTGCAGATTGACTAGATGGTGCTTGGCTCTGAAGGAATATAATTTAGAGATTGTTTACATTTCTGGAAGGGAGAACAAAGATGCAGATCTGCTTAGCAGAACTATAGTTGAGGCGGGGGAATTAGTTATGGAGGAGAAGCCTAGGATAGGGCCTCTTATGGCAAAAATTACTGCAGAGAGGGATGATGACCTAAACAAGAAATTCTCTAAGTTAAGGGAGGCCCACAGAGAAGATGAAGTTTGGGGTATGACTATCAAGGTGTTGGAGGAGGATGACAAAGACCTAAGCAACCCTCAGGTGCAGAGGTTATTGTTGAGGTACATGTATTAATGGAAAAATTCTATATAGGAAAGATAACTCAAGGAAGTGGAAACTGTGTGTGCCGAAAGGTTGCGTTAGCCAGCTGATGTGGCATCTCCACCGATCGACAGGGCATTTCGGGGACAAGAAGGTGTTCTGGCTTGCCAGCAATAGTTATTATTGGACGAACATGGAAAAGTCAATCAGGAAGATCATCAGTAGTTGTGATATCTGTCAGAAATCAAAGTTTCCCAATCGTAGATGGGAGGTAAAATGGCAGCAGATTGTTCCATCAGGACCTGATGACCTTTCAGCAGTAGACTTGTATGGCCCCTTACCAAAGTCCACAGGAGGAGTGCAGTATATTTTTGTGGTATTGAATGTTTTCTCTAAATTAGTGTATTTTTGTATTTTATCCTTTAAAGAAAAACACTACAGCTGCCTGTGTTCACAAGTTACTAAGTCATTGCTTTGAAAAGGCTGGTGTACCTAAGAGAATTTTGAGTGACCATGGCACTCAATTCACTGCGGATGTCTGGAGATGGGAGCTGGCTTGGAAGGGAATAAATGTAATCTACAGTTCAGTGCGACATCCTCAGGGTAATTCTTGTGAGCGGGTGATGAGAGAGATAGGGAGGCTGCTGCGGACCTATTGCAGTAACAAGCATAGTAAGTGGGCTGAGGCTGTGCCGTTAATTAATCAGTTCCTAAATGAACACTTACATAGTAGCACGGGTTATTCACCAAATTAACTCACGAGTGGGAAAATTCAGAGGGACAATTTAGCGTTTTAAGTTCAACTTTCCAGAGGAAATAGAGGACCAGGCAGTGGACAATTGGGTTCGTGAACAACCAGTTGGTCAACGTGCAAAGGGGCTGCAGTATACAAGTTGAAAGTAATAGTATTCATTCACTGAGAATGTGGAACTAAATTTTCATATACACTACGTATTTCTAAAAATCCTTTGTAGCTTGTGCTGCCAGTTATAATTAATTTTCTTATTTAAAATTGTCAGTGGAGTGGTTTTTCAGCCAACAGTATTTCTGTATGTAATCTTTTTTCTTGCTTTGGATATGAGTGGAAGGTATTGGAATGTGGCGGAGGAATCTGTAAAGGATCGTTGGCGAGGGGATGCGCAGGCCTGGCTGTGGTCTACTTGTTGTGAGGCTGTGAAGGTGGTAGGTTGGGTAGACGAGGTACTCCCGTGCGGTGGGAAGACGAGGTTTGCCAACCACGTGGCATTTAAAAATGTGGAAATAAAGTTTTTGTGAGCACATTATTTTTCGATGAAAGAAAAGTAAGTTTGTTTCCTGCTCGCGGTTGCGGGAGCCATTTGCTTGTTAGGCTTTTCGGGAGACTTCAGTTTTGAGGCCTAAAATTTGGTCCTAAACCATAGGGAATAAATAGGGACATGCAAATTTTGCATTTGCGAAAACGCAAATTTTTACGCGAAATATGCAGTTTTTACGCGATAAAACCTTTTTTACATTTTTCATTTAAATAACATCAATTTTCACTTAAATACATCCAAGTGATCAACAACTACACCGAACGTAAACAAACTTTCATAACATGGCATAATAACATAGATAACCAAATAACATGCTGACAAAAATACAAATATGCGCCATAGATATTGCAGTAATCAACCAGTGTGGGTTACCATTGTACAGAAAATGAGAGTTCTTATGGGAGTTAGGTGTAGGGTAAAATAACACCACTAGGCATGCTGATGTTACGTGCGATTAGTTTTGCATTTATATCGCCGAGTGTTGTCATCGTACAAACCTACTGCTCTATGGTGTGTTTATTTGTGTACGTCGGGCTTTCAAGTGTGTTTACAAACATGGTTATTCCTGTGGATTTTAATAACTGTACGAATCACGCCGTATGTCACGCTGTGCGATACCTTGATAACTGTGCAGAAACCCCCAGCTACAGTCAAAGTGAAATCTCACTACAAAGTACATGAAGGGAACTTGAAATTTTACACTTAATACTAAAAATACTTTAAACTAAACAGCTATTTAATGAAAAACTTTCTGTAGAGGTTCCAGCAAATGTACTTTATAATGAAAAGTACTTAAAACTGAAGTACTTTATACTGAGATTTCACTGCGTGAAAATGAATTCAGTGCCCACGGATTGTACGCAAGTGACGAGATAACATTACTGCGTCGCCACTGCAATATTACTGTCTCCTGGGAAAGGAAAGACACCTGTACTAAACACGTAGAAAGCGAATAACATTGGAAACTTGCTTCAATAAATAAATAAATAAATTAATTAATTAATTAAAAAAAAAAAAACAAAAAAAAAAAAAAACAGCACATCTACCGTAAATCAGCAGTGTTACATGCTGCGAAAAAGAAAAAAGGACACTGCACAGGAACTGTCAAAAGATACTGTGGAAACATTTATCAAAGCTAATACGTGGATTCTCTATCCACCGTTTCTCATGGGACTGGCAAAAAATTTCAATACATGAGGGATTTCAATGGATGTGGTCTTAAAATGCTGTAAAATAAATTAATTGGTCCCAGAATGTGTTCCATGGATGCAGGTATTTCAATCCTTTAGGTTTCAATACACAGAGAATCCACGTATACCGCTGGCATATACCGCTGGAAAAACTGGATGACTCAAACATCCAAGGCTAGATTCATAAATATGTGGAAGGTTAATTATTTTTTAAGTAAAACTTTATTTTAGCTATTTATTTGTAGAAATAACTTACACCTCTGCCTACTTTTTTAAAATACAAATTCTACAAATTTCTGATAGAAAATTTTAACTAACTTCACAATGTCTTATGTTAAAATATTAAAACATGCACATAATTTTATAACCCTCATTTAAACAATTTTTTTATTTGCCATACAAATGCACATGCTACATGCAGTACATGTTACTTTTCAGGAGCAGGTGATTTACCACAGGCAAGGACTCTCAGAGAGAAGTATATATCTGAGCTGGCTAGCTGTCGCATTGAAGACGTGAAAAAAAAAGTAAAAGGAAAAAGCATTGACATTTTGTGTGACGAAACAGACAAAATGGGGCGGTTATTGTTTATTGTGTTGTTTAGGATCCTGACAGTTTTGATTCCTGAAATTTTTGTTGCAGGAGTCCATTTTCTGGAAAGTGCTAACGTGACTCACTGTATTAGGGCAATCCTTGATTCACTGAAAGTTTACGAAGTGCAATATGATGAATGTTACATGTATAGTTACAGACTCTGCACGATATATGAACAAGTGTGTCGAAGGTTTGAAGCTTGTGGTTGGGGACAACCTTCGTCATGTTCAATGTTGGGCCCGTAAGATAAATCTTGTGGGAAATGTCTGGGCTCAAGAACTGAAAGAGGTAAATGAGTCAGTAGCGAAGACTAAGAATGTATTTCTCAATACAAGGAAGATGAAAAATTTGTTTTCTCAATTTCTTGAAGAAAACAAAGGTGAAAACTTCTCTTTGTTTCCTATGCCAGTAATAACTCGATGGAATTCATGATTTGAAAGTGTTTTTTGTCTTGCAGATTACTTTCAACTGATAGTAAAATTTTGTAAAACTGATGAAATGAAAGCAACACAAAATGCTGCTGTGTTGTTCATCTCCTCAATGAATGAAAATGATGTTAGTGTGGTATCCTGTCAAGCAATTTTCATAAAAGAACATGGAAAGTGTCTGGTAGATTTATTAACAAAGTTACAAGGTTCACACTATCCAAATGCTAATACTCTGCATGGGGAACTTTCAAAACTGAAGCGCAGCTTAGAAAACATAAATCGGGGTGTGTTTTTTGATCTGACCAATAACTCCGACACTATCAAAGCAGCATCAGTGAAAGCTACAGTGGCTTCAAAATCACAAATAAAACTTACTACTTTGATGGCTACAGACCCATGCAGTACTTACTTTGAAGCTCTCTCTATATTGGACCCAAAAAATATACTGGTAACAGATGTGAGTCCACTTTTGCTGACTAAGCTGGTTAAGGTGCCCGCTCTTAAGGAAATGGATAGACAGGAATTTGTTTCTGGTTTTTCTGAATTGAAGGCAGTCATTAACCTACAGTTGATGAACAGTAGTGTTGACATTGTAAAAGCACTAAATGTCGTTAAACTTTCTCAGCCTGCGTTCGCAGACAAGTGTCATGAAGCAGTGTGGAGTTTGTGCGGAAATGTTGATTCTGAACGATTTCTTTCACAGTACAACAACGTACTAACTGACAAGAGGACGAACTTAAAACAAGAAAACTTGGCAACAATGGCAATTTTTTTCACTTGAAAGTTAAATTTAAAGTACGCTACCATACATATTTAAAAATACTCTTCAACTGAACATTTTAACATGAGTAAGGCGTAGAGTTTTTGTTTTATTGTTTTTTTAAAGTGCAAATTACAGGGAGTTGATCTTAACAAATTACGGTGCAAAATGATTGTAAAAAATCGGTTTGGGCAGTGCTGCTTGAGTTTAAATACAAATATAACAAATGTATGCAATATTAACATCTATTACAACTTAAACTTTAGCCCAAACCAGATATTTCAGTTTCTGGAATACATACTTTAAACTGCACCACTGCGTGAAAAAAATAACACCGCTTTTAGTAAAAAATAACACCACTTTTTGGGAAAAATAACACCACTTTTTACTATAAAATAAACACACCTTTTGCAAGTCCCTAGGAATAAGTGACTACAGCCTGAACCTCGTGAACTTTCGCCAGTGATCTTGAAGTGCGGCAAGCATAATGTACAATTAATTTATGTAACTTTTGTTTTTTGTCAGACCAGAACAATTACAGTTTGCAACAAACTAAGTGCCGGTGCCTTTATTAATTTGTGTAAAGACCCTGCTAGGAGTTAGGCCTAACTGAAAAATAAACTACACATTCTTTTCCTCCTGTGTTAAAAAATATAGAAACAGAAAATACTGTGAGTGGGAACTTAAATGCAACCAGGATAAGTGACCCGCCACAGTATCCAGGGTATGCTGCTTGTATACCTCATTCCAAGATGGGTTGCACATTACAAAGGATATCAATATATATTGTATTTTTAACCATTTAAAATTTCACAGAAATCCCGGAGCATTAATTGAAAATTTAGGCAAAACACAGCATACTATATGAAACTGTAGCAACTGTACTGTCAGTGATACTTTCTGTGGAGTAACGGTTGGGTTGGAAATAAATGAATATCTAAATTATCACCCTTTACAGAGCTATAAACAACAACAGAGTACCAACATTGTAGTACTTACCTCAGGAAATGCAACTAGCTGGTACATGCAATGTTGATTCATTAATTTTATAAATAAATAAATAAATAAAAAAAAAAGGAATTATGAACTGCCAGTTTCTTAAAGAAATATCCCTAAATCCAAGATAGCTGGGTTCAGATTTCCTTAACTTCTCTCTCAGCAGACCCTGCTGCAAGATACTTACATCAGGAGAGCAGGCACACATGTCCTCGGCTAGCGGAGAATCCATAGGGCCAGTGTAGATGTGCTGTACCTTAAGACGTGCGTTGTCTGCTGGAGACGGAATGTGCTCAACACACATCTCTACAAACCCTATAACAAATGTACCTTATGTCAAGGATCATAATGCACTCGTACCAATAATAATACAATTCTCTGACAATAAAGTTTTTAAACAATGTTCAGGGTAATGCTACACTAAAGCTGATTCAGTTCCACAATAATACATCAGCAAAACCTCGTTAAGAAATTCTGTATATGTAGGGAACTTGAAATTTTACAAGTAAAATGGAAAATACTTTACACAATAACCTTGTCTGACTCAACAATAATGTAACTATGATTGATTGTAAACAGTATAAAATGACTTGGTGCCTACTAACAGGATGCAAAAGTTGGCAACAAGAAAAAAAACATTAGTGAAAAATGGTGGTTATTGTTGTTCAACTTTCGTGTTGTGGTTCCGCAATATGAATAATATTGGTCAGTTTCTCGCAGTAAACATAGTCAATGCCAGGTCAGATTCATAAAATTAGTAACAGTCTTGCTAATGTTGTAGCATTACTTCAAGAAAGAATAACCCTGGGCCGTGTCCTGGGAGAGGGAGAAAGAAAGAAAAAAAAAAGAAGAAAAAAAAAAACCAGCAGCAACACAATGTTCTGCAATATTTTACAAGGATTGTTGTAAAGATTTGGGGTGCTATTCACTGGTGGGCCAAAAATGTATGTTGATTGCAAATTTACTTGCCAAAGTGAGGTTAAGTAAAGACACAAAGAATCTTGACATGTAGCAATGTATTTACAAATACTGGAGTATGTGCATATGGTTCTGTTCACTTCACGACACAATAAGTTTCTTGAATTTCCGTTTCTTTTAGTCATTATGTCAGAAGTACAAGTGTTGAAACCAAAGAAGTGCAACTGCACTAGCAAAGGCTAAGCCATATTTTGTAAGGCGGTTGAAAAACTTTAGGAAACCCTAGGATGAGGAAAAATAATTCCTTCTTTTTGTTGATATCCAAAGAAGTGGGAAATATCAAAGAATTGTTTGAAACTGATATTTCAGACTGGGGGATATTTAACTGCAGAACTAAAACTTCCAAACCAGTACGTGGCATGTACAATAATTTTTTCATTTAGCATATATAGGCACATCACAAGAAGTTTTTGTGAACAATTATGCAATATAATTAATACCAATTAAATATTAATAATTATTACCAGACCTCCTCGTGACAGCAGGAAGGCCGGCCAGGGATATTGGTTTTCCATTAGTCGGCCAAGTCACGCCAGGAAAGACCTCTTGGCATGCCACTAATAAGTGGCAACACTGGCAACTGTGTGGCATGAGTGGAACAGAAAGAAAAAATAAAGAGAGAGAGTGAGTGTACGTGTGGAGGGAACATGGCCTTGCTACAGCTTCTAGTCTCCAAGCCTCCCTTTCTTGTCTAATCATGTCCACTTATCTATGTTGCCAGACGCCCAAGCGTGGCTGGTTTCTTTCCCATGCTGCAACACTCCAACTCCGAGCTTCCTTTGCAATTTTTTTGAAAATCACATGCCAGTATTGTTTACAAGAAGAGTGTTGTAGTATAATAAGCAAGTTACTTGTATTATGTACTAACATATACCTTCACAATAGAGAAAATGGAAGAGGTCATTTGTTGTGCACCAGACTGTACAACTTACTATTACTTGACTTATCTCAAGGAAAAGACCTTGTGTCAGGCCATTACCCACTTGCCACATATGTTGACTAAACAACAGGCTTATATGTACTGACAGTTGAATTGGTAACAGGTTTCACGACTAGAGAATTTTCACCACACCGGTAGCAATTGTGTTTGCAACTGCAAAGCAAACAGGTTGCTGCAGTTTACAGTTTTTGGCTACCTGACTAGTGAGGTAGGTTACAAGGTTTATTTACAGAGAAAATGGTGGGTTACAGAGTCAGGATGTTGTTCAGTAATTTCAGTTGTGTATGCACAGGCAGGCCTGGATTTTCAATTTATGGCATAAATTTAAAGTAGTTGAATGTCAAATATTTCCACCAGTATTAAAATAGTAGTTCCAATTGGCTATAAGAAATACTGTATTCTGCTCACACCAATCTTTGACTAAAGTAAAACAAAAGACAATTTTGAAATTCCTGCAAGACTCGGACAACTTTGCTTCATTTTCACTCTGCCTATCAACGTAAATGTTTCGTTGCAAGCACTTCACTCTATTTCCGATTCAACTGTGAAGATACGCTTAATAGTTTTGTGGCAGGTGAGGTGGGTTTGATGACGGAAGATATAAGAGTGTGTTTGTTTACATTTGTAGTCACTCGTGTTCAAAGAAGTTTTCTTTATACATGTGACTGATAACTGTTAATTTGTTTTTCATTTTTTAAAATTCAAATATGGCCTACAAATACTGTGGTTCTTCAAGGGGAACTGAAACCATTTTAATCTCATTTGGTATAATAAATAAATTACATAACATATTATTATATAACAACATAGATCTGTTTGAGAATGTGGTGTTCTGTCAACACGCATAAATAACCACTTCACTGTCTGTACAGTATATAATGCACTGCTGTGCAATATCTTTCATGTTAGAAGAGAAGTGTTAACATTTTCACTTGGTCCTTTTCAGCTTGTCAAATCTATAGTCCAAGTCGTGGTTGGTAAATGTAAGAGAATCACACTACACTGAACACAAAACCAATTACTAAATCAGTAAAAAAATCACAATACAATCTAATAATGCACAATCTAACCAGTTCTAATTGCAATCCACGTTAAAATCCAAAAACAAATATTAAAAATGTATATAATTAAAGTAGTAGGTGTATCCACGAAATGTTTCCAAAAACGAAACTCTACCGGAACAGTAACAAACAACTCACGGGATGGTCACTAGACACAAGGCCACAGTTAATAATGGCAACACCGAAGTGTCCTCTCATTCGTGCTGGTCACATGGGGCAGAATGGCATGGCAGTTAATTATAACTACTATCATCTATCACTGTTGTTATGCATGCAGTACATGAAGCAGGCTAGGGACAGGGTGTGAGTGAGAGAAAAAGGGGAAGAGGGTGTAAGATATGGAGGGGGGGTGACGAGTCACCATATAGCTTACCTTACATTGTGTTGCACGCTCAGCCTAACTCACCTGATGCGCACCGCAAAAGTGTATTCAAGCAATGGTTTTTGCAGTTTATACACAGATTTTTTACAACAGCGGCCTCTTGATTGATGGTAACCACTTATACTAGTGTTGCATCCAAACGAACATATTTTTAAATAACATTTCAACTTGCGAGATCTTTCACTTTTTTTATTTTATTTTAAAAAGACTAATTTATATTTTTTGAAGGGGATCGAGAATACAGTCATAGTCGATGTGACATAACAAAATGCACGTTACTGAAAAAATATTTAAACGTCTATGGTCAAAGATTCATAAAAATATTGTAAATATTTCATTCATCCGTGGTCACAGACGTCTCGCGCCAGTTAAAGTTCACTTACCTAATGTTAATTTCTATATGTAACTTCTTTATTTTTTTTCTCAATGTTCGATGGAGCTTACACATTTTTAGGTAGTTTAAGTGATACTACTGAGGACAGCAGCCTCATCCGATCCTGGCAATCGATAGGTTGTGGTTGACTAGGAGAAGTTTGTCGCCAGAGCTGAGGCTTTGTTCGTAGAACAACAACAGTTGGTAGCTGTTTGGGAACAGATGGACTGAAATTTTCGCAATGAGGGAGAACGTTTTTAAAACATCGAGAGGAAAAGGACATGCCTGCCGTCAACTTTTGGTTCAAGGACAGAGGATCCAGTCTTCATCCGTAATCCCAGAGAAGGAAGGAATAATGACACTAGCGATACAACCAGTGTTCTTCCCCTTCAGAAACTATTAATTTCTGATTGTTTGCTGAGCAGCGGAAAACTTTGGTAAGGTAGATTTTATCCTGATACGAACTACGCAGGGAATTCGTCAATGAGTCTCTTAGTTAAAATTAAACTGTACATTAAAAGCCTAATCATTCAACCTACAAACTGTGCATAAAATTTCTCCACAATGAAACCCGCTCTTTGGCAGCTGATTGGGACAAACGTTGAAAGCTTGCGAGATACTAAATGTACTAATATGAAAACCAGTGAACTAGTTTGTGGAGCCTTCGAACGTCATCCTGCCTAGCTCAAAACCCAGGAGACGAGTTACGGCCCATTCTTTCTTTTCTTCAGTTGCTTCTCGTTTCATTACTTATAACCTGTAAGCTTCCGTCGACACTTCAAAATATTTTAATTTAAAACCATTTTAATTGCAAACATTTTCTTAAATCAAAGACATCGTCTGTGAGAATCGGAAGCACATTGGTTTGTTTTCTAATAGGTAAGCCAGTAGCTAAATACGTACGACAGCAGTTACAGTGTTTCAGCTCCTGTTTATTTAATTAATAATAAACTTTATATCACACCACATTATATCACACAGATATCGTAGTTGCAGAGCTCAAGTGTACATAGAATTAAATCCACATATTAACTTATTTATTACTGTTGTACGAAGTGGAACTGTGAAGATGTAAAGATTTACCATTGAAATCTCCTAGGAACTTTGTGCAGACGAGCCTAAGGAGAGGACGGATGTTCAGTTTCATTTCCTCCTTAGTCAGTTTCACACCCAGCTCTTCCAACACAGCAGGTAGGGTAGTATCCACATCACCCACAACCTGTCAGCAAGCAATCATAACGGATCATACAATCATACACACAGTACAGTACACTGACGACACAATTTTTTTTACAACGCTGTACTCACTGTTGCATCATACTATTATGCCATACTTTCCAAATGAACAGCATTTTTAATCGTAAGGATAGATGCTTGATACTCAAACTTTGAGTTATGGCATGTGAAGGTTTGTATTAATTTTATTATCACTATCCAAAGGCTATCCAATAACTTTATTAACAAATATGTGTAGACACAAATTCCAGTATTTAAAAAAATATTTACAAATATGTATTAATGCATACTAAAATTACATAACAAATGAATATACACTAAAGAACTTTCATGTAAAGGACAGACCTTTTTAGTTTGGACTGAATTCCAAACACATATTTGAAACAGTATATAATTTTAATCATAATTTCAAATAGCAAGAATAATTCTTCACCCTAAAAAATTTTCTGAGCATAAAAATTCCTATAGGGTTAAAAAAAAAAAGTGCATGCAATGCTCACAATAAGATAACATGGTGTAGAGAGTAGCTGTGGGTCAGAAAACTCACACCACAGTTTGTATCATTCACAGTGCAACAAAATTGTTACTGACTTAAGTGAACTATTCATGCAGCAACTTTCTATTGCATACATTCCACATTTGTTTTCCTTTCTTTTCTTTTTAAATCTTACACATATTTTCATAGGAGCAATTATATTATACTTTAGTCCATTTAAAAAGCATGGTACATTAAAATTATTTTTTTTTGATGCATCATAAAGTGCTAATATTAATATTTATAGATGCACAGCCCACAATTAGTTTACCTTTTATATTTACATGTTGCAGCCATTCCAACCTTTCAGTGTTTGTATTAACCTGTAACTTTGTAGACTGTGTTTGTTTTTACTGCCGTCATGAGACAATTTCAAAGGCCACCAAAATATTGTAACCACCAGCCAAGTGCATATCGAATCCACACCTGTGGGAATAATCCCGGCTCCAGATAAGGCACTGGGCCGGCGGCCTTTACTTCCTGAATTGTTTCGCAAATATAGGGTACAGGATGCAGAGAATAAGCCTCCTAATGGTAAATGTGACAACTTCAGTCACATCTTTTAAGGGACATTCACCGGCTCCATTGCCTTTAATCAGTCCCCTGAACTCGCAACCGAAATCTGAACCAGCCTCTCATGCAGAGTCGAGCAGTTAATACATGAAGCCCATCAGGTGCCCAAAAGGCTTTCCAAGCGCAAGCATCATTCTTACACAGCTCTTTTACATTGAGTGGACATAAATGACCTTCCTTCCTCGTAAGTAAGAAAATTATCCACAGTACTATGGAATTATCATTGTGTGTTTGTCCCAAGACACCACTCATTTGGTCACATGGTAACTTCCGCCCTCTGGAACCTAGTCTCTTGCCAGCTAGCCAAGCTCCCACCTTTGCACCACGAGGGATGTTAGTTAAAAATTGATAGCAAAATTGTACTGGATAGATTAACATACAGATAAAGTTGCATATTCATCCCATTCTGAGCAGCGTTAAAGTTCCACGTCTCTAGCTCATTTTTACAGAACAACTCATTGTTACTGAACAGACAAACAGACAAGAAACAAAGTTAACAAAAATTGTGTTTAAATAACTGAAAAGCATCATTCCAAAAAGGGTTGTGTGCATTTTTCATGAAAACTAGTAAACACTCCTATACAATGACCAAAACTCTCATAAAAGTTGAGAAGCCATATATTTGTAAAACAGCTTTTTTCAAATGTTTATATCTGTTAATTCTGTATTTTCATGTAAAATTCTCATAATTTAGGTGTACATAATATTTCCTGATGTTAATGTCACTTCAAAAACTCTTAGACAATAGAATGATTTATTTAAGAATTTTGTCCTAAAAAATAAGAACATACATAATTTGGAAACACAGTTAATAAATTTATGGGTGAAATATTATACTGGGATTTTACTGTGGTGATGATAACGAATGGATTTGTGGGGTGCTCGACAGCTACATCATCAGCACCAACAAAGTGATTATAAGAAAATGATCACTATCAATTCCATAGGAAGGAAAGAAAGAAAAAAAAGGTACTCCACACGAGTAAAAAAAAACTGTGTACAAACAGAGCTACACACAGAGAGACAGGCATGCACGCACGCACACATGCATGTATGCACACACACACACAAAGCATATGAGAAAGAGTGGGTGAACTTAAATTTTTTATTTTCCCTTTATGTCTGCTTAAAACATGTTTAAAAACCTGGAACCATCATTAATATCAGCCATATCTGCCTCTTGACACCTCAGGGGCGAGGTTGTGACGAGATGGCAGTATTACTGCTCATGGCAGGAGCAACAGAATTTTCTGGAGGTAGTGTTGACTTGGCTGTACTATCCTGTCATGATGGTGGTTCAGCTTTACCAACTGATTTTGACGGTGCTTGTAAGATGATTTTTACACGAGCAGGTTTGTTAGCAAGTTTTAAATTCAGGCCACACTGTGTCCCGATTGTCGTTGTCCATTTGGTTGAAACCTTTCGTGGCTCGTGATTTTACCGTAGATGGGCCCTATCATGTATAGGCAGTTCTAGGTTTGACTTTACTATACTAACTTTAAACAAAAGCCATTGTACATGCATTGTAGCTCTTGTACGTCCGGTGAAATAAGATGTTTGATCACGATCAAAACAGTAAAACCAAAATATGAACAAATATGTGTACTGTAACTAATGTTCCAAACATAATGTTACCACTAATAAACTTTTCCGAGTTAAAATGTTACTTTCATTTGGTCCCTAAAACTGTTTTTTAACAGTAAATTACACTTCTATACTGTTTTCCATTTATAAAGTTAACATTTAGTTGTCCCTTCATAAGTGTTACAAAACGGTTCTACTGTACAAGACTTGCAAAAAAAATTTATTTTAAAATTATAATAACAGTCAAGCTTTAATGAACTTACTATAATACTTGTGGTACAGTGCTAACAAGCGCAATCATTCCTATTGGCAGTTACTGTAACATTTTATTTTATTTACTTCTTCCCTGTTTCACCATGTGTTACCTTAGACAGTACTAATGTTGTGTTCTACCCCACCCCCCTCACCAACAAAAAAATAATTACATAAATTTTTGAAGTAACTTTATTTATGGCCCAAAATTTAACAGAAATAAATTACCTATATGTGTGTGTGTGTGGGTGATAGAGGGGCTCAAGACCTACCAAATACACCAAACTTGTATAGCCAGATTCGCAACAGCCTAAAAGTTATGAATTTTTAAAGAAAATTAGGCTGTACTCTACCTTGAACTAAACATTTACTGATGGTGGAAAGCGTAATGGTCCACATGGAACGAAATTTGCATACACCAAAGGCGATTAGTGTCATCACATTTGAAAACACATTTCACGTCACTGAGAGTACAGCTTCGTAGTGTAAAATAAATCATTTTCACCAAAGTCATGTTTGGTTCGGAAAGATGCCACCAGTTTGCACGAGGTAAAAAATATTAATGGGCCACGTAAATGATCACCCACCATTGGAAATATACTACCCCATACCATTGTATTACCAATTAATTAGAAAAAAGAAAAAAAAACAATATTTTTAATTAACAAACATTGATGCAGTAAATGTGAAAACATAACGTAATGCAGCTGATTCACACAATGTAAAAATCAGCAATAAGGTTGAAATTAGTATGTGAGTAAATAATTAAATATAACTTTATTGAAACAAAATTATTACACAGTGTTTGAAATTATTAAAATGTATTTTGAATTTAATATGTTTAATTTATGAGGATAAAATGAAATTTTATTAATAAAAGAGGTAATACGTAGTCAGTTATTTCACAATGTAAATAAAATTGATATTATCGAAATAGAAAGTAAAGATAAATGAATTACATCACCAGATACCCTTTACTTCCCGTGCTATTTCAGAGAAGAATCTTAATTTATAGTAAGAGTGTAATGTAATAGGACTTTACGTCTTATTGACAGCAAGATCATTAGGGACTGTGACACACGACTTGGTACAACAATACGAGCTGGGAGAGGAGTCGACCATGGCCTTTGTTAAGTAACTATTCCGAACTCGTCTGGAGTCATTTCGGGGAAACCATAGAAAACCAAAATCAGTATGGCTGGAGTCGGGGATTGAACCCGGATCCTCTCGAACGCGAGTCCAATGTATTGCCACTGGTTCACTTCGCTCGGTCTCTTAGTAGGAGTGAAGCAAGCAACAAGTAAGTTCACTTCTTAAAGCTTAGAATTGAGTAATATGTATTTGTTTTTTATTTCAGCATGTTTGATAGTTCTCTCTCGCTCTTTCTCTCTCTCTCTCTCTCTCTATATATATATATATATATATAGACACACACACACACATACAGTAGAGCCCCGATTTAACGAACGCGGGAATAACGAAAACAGCAATTTAAAGAAACAATTTTTAGGAACCTTCAAAAAATAACAAAAACGTATTAAATAATTAATTGACTTTGACCAAATTGAATATTAATTGTAAGTTAAGTCCTTTAAAAATACTAGCGCCGACCTCTGTATGTACTTATTTATGCGTAGAAAAGCTTAAACCATCCGTCGAGAAACAAAAAAAAAAAAATCATTCAAATTCGTTGAAAACTTTGGGCGCGAGAGTGATTTTGAGATAGAAACGCGCGGCCAAGCAAACGACACTGTTACAACAAACGCGCACCTAGATCCTCTTCCTGGCGTCTGGCGAGTGAACGAGCATCTATACTCTATCCATTCCAAGATTGCAGCTTGTGTCACTCCGCCTGTTCCCGCGCTTGAACGGCATTGGCTGTGCAACAAACCGTCCCACCACCTCCGCGTATCTCGCGAAATGTCGACTGGCGACAAGTGGAGAAACGGAATTGTGCCTCGCTGTGGAGGAAATGGAATCACGATGGACGTGGCATCGTCGTGTAAGTCGTAGTTAATCTATTTCATGCGCACAGAGTGATATTATATTACAGAGGATTAAAAAATGCAACTAAATGATAAAATTACCTATCCCGAATTAAAACACAGAAATTTTGCGTAGCACCTATTTCCTGCCGCAATGACACTGTTAACTAACCAGCCAACCAATGATCGAGAGTTCACCAGTGACAGTGTTTATTTCTGCTGCAACCTTAGAATGGATACAGTATAGGTACCCAGTCTTCACAGAGCGACAGTGGACAGCAAACGAACTAATTCACAGATAGTGCTTCGCGCCTCCGTTAGAATGTGCTGCAGTGCCGTGTGATAATTTACAATCGCGTCCTGTGATAAAACAAGCGAGTTTATAAAAAAATACGTACTATTATTTATGCAGACTTTTTACAACAAATTTATTACCGTAAAAGTAAATAATTTGTTTCTCCGATGCTAAAACAACGCTCGAGTGCAAAGCATTTTTTGCGAGCAGACCAACACGAGTTTGTTTCACGAGCGCATCTGCATACAAGCTGCAATGGCCGCCGCGCATATTTAATAATTATTTTACCGTTGTCTCGCAAACTTTTAATTCAGATTTCAACACGAAATATTATTTTTACTATTTTTCATTGGAGTTTCCGTAATTTTGTTGGTGGAGCGGACCCGAGAGAGACGGAAATATTGAAGGCTCAACGGTGTTAGCCATCACTTCTCACGTTTTGATTGCGCGCACAAGGACGGCCTAACTCACCATGCGCACGCTCGCCAAGCGTTCCAGTGGAAGATTTTTCGCCGATTTTTTTTCTTTTCACGTCTGTGGCTTACCTATTGATGGTAATTGTGTTTTGTTATTGTTTTGAGCCAATATGCTTTTTACAATTACCTTAAATTCCGACGAAACATGCCCGAGGATTTTGGGGGGGAAGGGGGGGGTGAAGTCGTATTTAACGAAACATTGATTTAGAGTAATCATTTTCGGGTCCCACGGCATTTCGTTAAATTGGGGTTCTACTGTATATGTATATGCATAACTACATGGATATTATATTTCTGACAAAAAATGGTTTTATAAATTATTTAAAGGGATTATCAAATTGAGGAACATTAATATAAGCATACTGCATTGTAATCAAGTCAATAGAGAAAAATAATGTTTGTAGAATGTATGTTACATTGTACATATGATTATAAAAAGGCACATTTTACACAAAACTATTTGCTTTCAGTTAAATATTTTTGTTCATTCAAAGAATTTAAAAATTTTAGTTTTTCTTAAGGTTTTTATTTAATGTATTTTTTTGTTTTCTTTTTTCTTTATTGGTTTTTAATACATTATTGCAATAAAAAACAGTTATGTTACTCATTACAGACCTTCTTAAAAATTTTACTGAAAATTTTGCAGACTTTATACACACAATATTTAATCGGGGAAACAGACTATTGAATCAAATAATTTTGCATTTTCGGTTTTCAGATCACGGATTATTGCACAGTGTATTTTAAGAACTGATATTTAAATAATTATAATAAAAAAAATTAATTTTTACACGTTTATAGACACAAGAAAGTTTAGTAAATTAATACAGTACATTGATTTCTTGGTACATTAACAATTATTTCTCTTATCACATTTTTTTAACAAGAAAGTTCTTTAACTTATTGAATCACATTTGCTTTCCTTTACTTCCTTCATGAAAAATAAAATACATACAGGTAGTACTTATGGCACTAACTTTTTTTCTTGATAAATCCAAATAAGATACAAATAAAACCAAAGCAGTAGGCTTTGTTTAAAGAACCTGACACAATTGTGCAGATACATCTGTCCAAGCTGATGCTGGAGATCGGAATACAACTTTTGACTGATTCCCGTAACGTGACACCTAAAGCAGATGATGCACACTGCTGATGTGGAGGTGTGTGACCCAAGCTGACCAACTTTAATTTTTGGATGTCAGGTACATCAGACTACATCATATTCAGTACATCTAACATCACAGGTACCATTCACCAATAACATAAGAGATTAAATATATATAGATTGAAAATTGCACAAAAATGTTGTGCTTGGCAATAAAACATAAAACAAATTTCAGTTCCAGCAATTAATTCATGTTTCTAATTTAAGTTAGAAGAATAAAATTGTCAGTTAACTGTGCAGCTCTCCATTCAGTAGTAAAATAATTATTTGTATCAGCCACAGTAATTGTGTTACCATACTGCCTTAAACAGTTTGAATAGCACATAGCATTGTCAGTCAGATCGGACAGACATATCTGCAGCAGGGCCTTATCATGTACTGTACATATAAATTAAGTACAGCTATTAATTCACCTTCAGTTTTCTGGCTGGAATGACATGCATTTTATTGATAGCATTAGAATTCAAGCTGGAAATATTTTCAAAAAAATTTTTTTTACCTTCCTTTCAAAATAAGTAACGAATTACATTTTATGACAAAAATATTTCTTCAAATTACTTTTAAAAATATTTCTCGAATGACTTTTATGTAAAAAGGAAAAAAAAAAAATGTTTTATAAAAAATTTTATTTTGCATTTGCAAGCATAAATCTGAACCTGAACTTAAAATTTGCTGAGATAACAGTACCCACACTAGTGATGAGCAAAATTGATTTTAAGTATTCCTATATTCAAATTGTTGAGACAAAATTGATTAATAGATTTTGGGCTTATCGTTTGAATGAGTCATTTGCTTAGTTCGGTTTTAAAACTAATGTTAATTTTATAGCAATTCGAGAAGTATAATGAACGTACAATTACAAGTGAATGTTTCATTCAGTTATGGCGTGGGAATAAGAACGATAAGGAACTTGCATGTGAATGTAGTGTAACATTATACTTTTTGTCTGAGAAACGCAAGGGAGAAAATGAGTGTAACTAGATAGAAGCATGCAGATAAGAGTAATGCGGTAGTGAGTCGAGAACATAGTACATATTACCTACCTGAACAACAGTCCTTGTCGGCGTGTTACTTATATTAATTTCTTTGTCAAATAGGGGGCCGCAGTGGTTGAATGGTCAGACTATTCGACTCCCACCAAGGCGATCCTGGTTTGATTCCCGATGGGAAAAAAAACTACGACTTCACGAAGCTAAATGTGTGTTACGCAGGAGCTGTAAGGTTGCCGCAGACCGACGTATGTAATGCATTTTAGACTCTCTGCGTAAGCCACTCCGCTGGCGTGCAGAACTTTACTGTTATCCTTTTTTCTATAGGAATTTAAACAAAAACATTATTTTATTTGTGGCCAGCATAGTTCAAAGTCTAACGCTTGTTTCTATATTTATGTTTTTCGAATCCGTTTGTCATTTTTCCAGATACGGTAGTCTGTAAAAGCCATTTCTAGCCATTTTGAGGGGGCCCGAAAATGATGTTTTTAATAAACATGCCGAATTTTTTTAACTATATTGACATAGTTTTACGTGTGTGTTCTTTTCATATACACGTATACAAACACAATGCGCGTTAAATTGTTTCGTCATAAAAAGAACAGTAATAACTCGCTGCAAGGCATTTGAAGCGCACGTAGAGAGAGGCCCCTTAACTGCTTCTTTATGTTTTTTTGTCTTATTTTTAGTTTCCTTTTGACAGTCACTTATTTCGCAATGGAGTATGTCAAGCAAATAAATCCAGTCATGCACTCTCATTGCACAGTTCTTTCAAAGATCATACCCTTAACTGCAGAAAAATTTATTGTTCGTACTATAGTTAGTTTATGTTCACTCTCACCACATTCAAGGTTACAGACATGGGAAACTTATGTTTCAATTTTAAAAAGCTAAGTGAAAACAGTATTGTTTCGGATTCATAAATTTCCATAAATGTTTACAAATCACTGATTTACAAGAACATTTCAAAATATTATTTTTACTGTATTAAAAGAACCTAAATATTACGCCAATTAAACCAGTCATAAAAACTCAACTTATGAATTGGTATTTTAAAAAATAAATTTGTCCACACATTTAATTCTAATCTGTTTCTTCTAGCACTGAGAATCTGCCCCGCTTTGATAACACTCTTTCAGATGGTACAGACGTTGCAGGAAATAATACCTATACAGATATATTGATGCTAAATTATGACGTTCAGGAAATGAGTTTTTATGTGCAAATAAAAACTAATATTATTACTCTTCGTGTCAAGGTTTGGCATTTTCATGTATCGTTGCAGGAGTGCCCATTCCTCTTAAGACACAATGTGCAAATCCCTCCCCCCCACCAAAAAAAATCCCCCCCAAAAACTTAAAAACTAAATTACTACGAGTTTACACTTCAGTACTGGAGAGATATTTAGACTACCATTTCGTAAAAACAATCATAAAGAAATACAACTGCTCTGGTTTTTACTAGCATACTTTGTAGGTAATACCAAGATAGCACTTGTACAAACATTGAGATATTGTTTGTTTCTGAAGAACATTTTAATCTTGAAGAAAAAAAAAATTCCAAAAAATTCTAAGTGTGCAACTTGTGCAATGATCCCCCTTTGTGGACACCCCAGTATCATTGCATTATTTGTGTTCAGTTGCGAGTCGTAGTGGTAAAAGATTTAAATCCAGGAACTATGTTATCAAGGCAGTTCTAAATTAAATCAGTTTCCCTTGCACTGTTATCTGTTCCCCACAGTACAAAAATTTATTAATTACGTAAGTTCTTCTAACTGTATTGGCTACCTGCCAAAAAAAAACAATAGGTAATACAAACGCAGGTGCGTGTAAAAGCTTCCACATTTTCATGATTACACGGATAAAGCCGATCATTGAACTATACAAAAAACTGATTTTTCACAAACTGAATCAATGAAACAATTGTAAAAGTGAACTGAAATGCGAAAGGAATGAAAATCTGAAATGTGAAATGAATGAACACTATAACTTCGAAACAAATTAAAATCTGAATGTCTAAATGAATGAAAGTTCGAACATTATAAACAAATGAATTATCAATTTTGGAAAAGAACATTCGAACTGAACCCGATTTCGACAAACAATCGGTTTTGCTCATCACTAACCCACACATTATTTAATTTACATTACACCGAAAATGATACAGAGTACTACATACAGTACTGACTACATACATATTTAATGAGTTTACAGTTTTCTAACTAAGTAACAGTACAACAAATTAGCAGTGGAAATAAGTACAAATGCACATGCACTATGAAAACTATCATTTAAATGTTACAGGTCTAAAATAACTTACAAGAAAAGAAAACAGTAGCAACATGTCATAACATCCCTGCGTACACAATTTTCCTGGATATAAAATATAACACTATAACTTCTAGGTCCAATTATTTTTCCAAAAAGTGTAGCAGTCTCCTCCTGTTAATCTGAGCCAATTTAGACTAAGGCTTCTTTGAATTACCAAGTTTTTAGTTTAACCAAAATTCTTCCAATATAGCACTAGTGAACAAAAAACCTGCTGAAATAAAAAAAAAAATGGGGGAAAAAATTAATATGTGCAAGTTTGTATGTATTACTGTATTGTAAATGATATGTCAAGTGTAGCATATTGTCAGTGCATTACAGTGCAAAAATATTTAGAAAATTTGGATTTCGTTTTTTGAATTACATACATATATACTGTATTTGTGCGCACATAGACCATGTGCGCATATAGGCTGCACCCTAATTTTTTGGTAAAAATTTCAGGAAAAATAATATTTTGTATATTGGCCACACACTGACTTTTGTATTCCTGAAAAGTGGCAACGGTGCCTGTTGAAACGTAGCAACCGCGCAACAATCCGCCAGAAGAAGAGACAGCGAGCAACAGCTGCTTGACCTTGTTCCATGTAGCTGCTTCCCCCCTCCGCAATGAACCACCCCCAGCGCCCGTCTGCAAGTCTCTCCGCCCGCCAACAAATCATGACCTTCCTCAACCCCAAACAGCCACTCCCACTTCGCTCGCCCAAACCAACTCATGATTTTATTTAGCGACACACACGTGTTGTTTGTTTTTATGTTATTTAGTTCGTTAACAGTTAATTGTTTTCGAGTGCTATAGTCATTATCTTGTAAACAAGTGTGTTTAAGGCCCAAAATGGGTAAAGACAGAGCAAGTTACAAAGCAAGTTTTAAGTTGAAAGTGGTGCAGTATGCGTTGGAGAAAGGAAAATAAGCGGCGGGGAAAAAATTAGGCGTGCACGAAAAAAATGTCCGGTGATGGTGTCAGCAGCAAGACAAACTAAAAGGTATCTGCAAAAACAAGTGTGCCTTTCGGGGTCCGAAATGCAAGTACCCACAATTGGAAGAGGAGTTGCTCCAGTACGTCATGGATACCAGAAAAAATGGCTACACTGATACTACAGAAGTTCTATTATCTGAAGCAAGCAAGATTACACAGTGTCAAAATGTTCCAGTCACTGAATTTAAGGCCAGCTATGGGTGGCTGAGGCACTTCATAGCTTGAAAAGAGCTGAGTTTAAGGTGGAGGACTTCGATTGCACAAAAACTGCCAGAATCCTATGAGGAAAGGATGTTGACTTCCAGAGATACAGTATGTAATAAATCTCAGGCAGCGCAACAATTACCAGCTCGGACAGATAGGAAACGCAGACCAGACACCGGTGTACTTCGATATGCCATAAACCTCAACTGTCGCGCCAACCGGTTCTCGTACTGTTAGAATACTGGGAACGGGAGCTAACAAACAAAGGTGCGCAGTCATGTTGTGTGTAACCGCAGATGGCAGGAAATTGCCGCCGTACGTGGTTTTTAAACGCAAGACACTGCCGAAGGAGAAATTTCCACCTGGCATAATCGTTACAGTGCAAGAAAAAGGGTGGATGTGGGAAGAATTGGTGAAGGACTGGGTTACGTGTGTATGATGCCGGCCGGCCGGGCGGCATGCTACATTTGAAATCGTTGTTGGTGTTAGACAGCTATCGCGGGCATACTACGGAAACAGTGAAGAAGCAACTGCAGGAGGCAAAAAGTGACCTTGCAGTCATACCGGGAGGTATAACTAGCACGCTTCAACCTCTTGATGTAGTAATTAACAAATAGTTTAAAAACAACATGCGCCGCCTCTGCAGCAAATGGATTTGCACACAGCAGGAAATGACAAAAACGGGTCATCCAAAGAAGGCTTCGTTGCCAGAAGAATGCCGATGGATTCTGGAAGCTTGGCGATCCATTCCTGAAGAGATAGTAGCAAAGAGTTTTAAAGTGACAGGAATCTCATCTGCACTGGACGGCACGGAGGATGACGCCGTGTGGAACATGGAAGATGACGCAAGTAACGGAAGTGCCAGCGAAAATTATGCAAGTGATGGAAGTGTGATGAATGATGACAAAAGTGTTTCAGGCAGTGACGCAGACAGCGAAAGTGAGTAGGCACAGTGAACAATGTTAAAACGTAGGCCCCTGTCGTACTTACAATTATGTATACAACCGCCAACCACCTGTACATATTTTATGAAAGTAATTTTTTAGAAAATAAGAAAATTTGGTTTTATCACACACTAAAACAGCTGGAATGATTTATTACAATGAAAATCCACGTATGGAACGTTGAAGTTATTAATATCAGTTTGTAGCTCGTTACCAGTAAACACGCAACACAAATATTACAGTCAGCTACGCGCTATGCCGTACTGCCGGGGCCCGCACGTGCACAGTGGAATGTGCATTGTGCTCTAGCTGTCGGCCAGCTGGAACGTGCGGCATGCCGAACTTCAGCTGCTTCACTGCGCCGGGCCAAGCCTACTTACGACAGCCAGCAAGGTGGCGTGGCATGTGACAGCATGGAAACTGATGCTCGTTGGCTAGCTGCTGCAGAAGCAAGCACACCTTCATTAGTTGTGTTGTTGCAAAGGGGGTTGTGCTGCACTTCGCGTACAGTTGCCCATCAAACCATTATTAATTTAATTAATATTGCTATTATTTGTATTTCTGGAACATCATTTCTTTCCTAAGAGGTATTGATTTTTGGGTAATTCCGTTATTAATGACCTTCTTATGCAAAATGTTGTACCAGTACTCTTTAAAATGTGGGGTTCGTACTTTTGCATCGGTAAATTACAGTACAGATATGAGTTAAAATATACTATAGGCCTATGTGTTAGAAGTGTATATAGCAACTTTAATTTTTCTACTGGTAATTAACACTAGTGCTGATTTCTTTAAAGTGACTTTTCAATATGACGTTCAATTAACAATATTATCCCCCGGTTTATCTAAAGAGTACATCACTTGTTTGGCAGTGGCGCCAGCCGTTATTTGTGTAAAATATCCAATGTCTTGCAGTCGCAACCGGCAATACCAGTACACGCCATAAAAGCGAGAGGAAAGTGGATGCCGCAGCGACGTCATTGTGTTTTTTTATTGTACGTGGCTTGGACGCGAAGATGTAGAGTATTACTATCACCATTATTTTGTTATTAAATATGTATTACGGCAAACAACTTAATGTTTACAAATTTGTTTTGGAGAAAAAAAAATATTTTCAAAAATTTTTCCCAAATATTGTATTTTGCAAATAGGCAGCACCCCACTTTTCGAACGCATTCTCTGGACAAAAATGTGCGGCCTATGTGCGCACACATACGGAAGTTTTTGCTCACACACTTGCTCAATTACCTGGATGTTCGAATTAGCAGGACTCTATACAGTATAATACAGTACTTTCACATGGCATTTTGTTTATAAGGAACAACAGGATAATCATTTAATAAAACTTCAAACTGACCAACTATAACCCAAATTGTGAGCCTGAATTACATTTTGAGTGCAATCAGCATACTGATACAAAATAATTTATAACTGCTTGTTAAGTTTTTCTTTCAGAAACAATTATTTTGGGTCTCCTGAAAAACATTAACCATGTACTACTTTGCATAATATATTTTGATATCCAAGGACACTACTTCTCTACATGTAAATTGTTGTCTTTATGTTTTTAAAAACTAACTACCGTATTTGCCGGCATATAGGACGACCCCGCATATAAGACGAGTCATGGTTTTGAAGGTACAAAATCTTGAAAAAAAGTAAATTACTAATTTTGAAATTCCCGACAAAAAAAAATATTTTTTCCCTTTGCCTGAAACATTAAAAACTTAGTTTATATATTTTTAATGCATTTATTACCGGCATTTAAACATCATAATAGACAAATAAACGAATAACATTGGCTACTACCGCCCTCCGCGCACCCGAGAGCCAAGGAAATGCGCGACGGCAGTCGGCGATATCTTCATTTGCCCGCAGTTGCGCGCGACTTGGCAACGCCGGCCTAAGGCACGCCGCGCACTACATGACAACGCTGAGCAACAACAGCTGCTTGTAAGGTCATTGCGTTCCTTTGCGCTGCTGCCCTCCAGCCTAGCGCTAGACGGTAGACACGTGAATGTGTGGTACGGTATCTAGATCCTCGTTTTTTTCCGCCCGAGTCTTGTGCTTGCGAGACAAAGGATGAAAGCATGCGGACCTAGATCCTTGTTTTCTCCACCCGAGAGTTGTAGGCTGACGAGACAAAGTATCTCGGTACGCGCTCGCATCGATCGCCGCTTCGCTGCGGGAGTGCCCTTTATTATGAATGACGCTCATCAAAATCTCGTACCGTAAATTTTATTAAAATAAACGGGTGACTCGTTTTCATTTGTGACGAAAAACGCAATTCCTTGAAACATCATACAACTCCACAGCTTACAGCTTAGCTTTCAAACGATTTTTGGCTACCAAAAATTTTTGCACCCTCATATAAGACGAGTAGCAATTTTTGA
>PNEQ01067158.1:0-21670 GCA_003012365.1 Medauroidea extradentata | reverse complement strand
TGTAATTAAACTCTATTACTGACCTGAGCAAATATTTTGTACAGTGGTTCGAGAATGAATTCCACAAAACTTCGCTGCGCCGAACCATGTGGAGGCTTCTTGGAAAACTTTCTCCTGGAACAATCAACACAATTAGGTATGCCCAAGTGCTCTGCACTCACAGAACACTTTGTATGGAAATAATGCTGCTCAAAGAACTCACGTCTTACTGTTGAAGTAAATGTCGCCCCAGAGGCGACGGGCGAACTCACGTACGTTGACTCCAGGATAGGACTGGGCATAGATGTTGGCGAAGGAACGCAGAGTGAAGCAGACAGCATATTGGGAGCTCGCAAAGCACACATTACCCAGGATGGGGGAAACCAACGGTACATTCTCCTCATCCGCATACAGACTGCACACACGTCACCACCAACAGCAATAGTGATATGGCACAACAGTTCATGTGATATTATGTCTAGAAAGTTCCACCTTTACAGTATCTCCCTGGGCAACATCTCAAATTCAACACAAAAACTGAAAATTCCTACGTTAAAAGTAAGTTTCACACTTCTAACGTGATTTGCAGCAGCTTTCTGACATTAACAAAAACTTTTCACATAAATACAAGAAAAAATTTGTAAATATGAAGTATAGTACGTTGCAGCATACAGCCCTAGGAGGAGGTCGTTAGATTACAGTATTAACTAAGGCAACACAGCATTGAGGCAATCTGTTACCATTTGCATATGTTCATAGCTGCTCATACTGTATTCATGTCAGTCCAGAATAAAAGTTTTTACAACAAAACTTCAGTTGTTAACAATTTTGACCTTTTCAGTGCCACAGCACACTAGTCACAAATCTAATGTCTGTGATAACCATGCCATGACCTTGTGAGGAAGAACAATAAAAGGCTGTATTTGACAGATCAACTGCATGTTTTTATAAACTGGCACACTGTTACGAATATTAGGCGTGTAACAGTACCAATAATTACACATTGTTTTAACAAGTTGTTTTGAGCATATAGTAAAACTCCTCTATTACGACCCCATTTACTATGACAACATCTATATTATGGCCCAATCCTGAGGAACTGCAAAAAATTAGGGTGATAAAAAAAGTAAACATTTTAGGAAAATCAATTTAGAAAATACATACAGTACGTTGCAATTAGCTTGGCCATTAACCACTTTGTATTTCTTTACGGGTTGGGTACTGTACTGTAAGCAGCGAAAGTCTAAAAATATATACCGCCCCTTTTCGACTTTCAGTGCCAATCAAGAAATACTCTTAAACTCTGATCAACCTCTTACCACTCAAGTATTGGAATGTTTTCCATGTATTGTATGGCAGTCCACCTACCACTTAGGCCTTTTTATTTCTTTTATTTTTATTATTATTGAGTTAATTTTATTGGCTGTAATTAATTGAAATTGTTGTGATATACAGTAAAACCTCATTAATTCGAAGTGCTCGGGACCGAAATTTTGGTACTTCGAATTACATAACTTCAAATTACCGAATTCCGAAGCTTTTTTTTTTAAAGGTACAAAGTCGGTGTTTCTACACCCATTTTTACGGTAGTCTTCAAGAACTGTTAAGCATTCGTTCAAATTGAAAAAGGGAAAAGTAGTATGAAGTAACTGGACCAAAAAAGTTTGTTGCATTTTTTGGTCGTCATCCGCTTGGTTTTTCTTGGTGAGCACTGTACTATAAGTAACGCGCATCACGTCTACTAGGCTGTCAGCAACTCTGCGCTTCCCCATCCCTGTTCCAGCTCTCGATGTCTGCCACGCGTTGCCTTTGCCACAGCATGTGATTGTTATTACTGCAGTATTTGCCAGCATATAGGACGACCCCGCACATAAGACGAGTAACTGTTTTTAAGGTACAAAATCTTGAAAAATATTTAATTATTAATTTTGAAATACCCGACAGAAAAAATTTTTTTTTCCTTTGCCAGAAACATGAATGTCTTGTTTAAATATTTGTAATGCATTTATTACCGTTTTATAAATATCATAGGAGATACAGAAACCAATAACATGGGCACTAGGCTACTGCCCTCAGGGCGCCTAAAAGCCAAGGAAATGCACAGCGACGGTAACAGGTGACCGGCGACAAAGTCAGTTCCCGGCAGCGGGCTGCAGCAGCTGCTTGCAAAGTCATCGCATTCCTGTACGTTGTTGTCACCCGAGAGCAATGTGTTGGCGAGACAAAGGATCTCGGCACGCGCTCCAGATGTATCGATCGCCAAACGACGCTAGCTGCGATGCGTGGTAAAAAAACGGGGCAGGGACACTTGTAAAACAAAAGTTAATCTTATACATAGGCAAATACGGTAATTTATAAATGCATGGTTTTCGATCTCTAAGAGGCGGAAGAATTTTACGGACATCTTGAAGAATTTTTAGCCCAAAACGGTAAGTTTTACCACCCTATATCACCCCCCCAAAATTGTAAATATTTCACGCCGAGTCATTTTTAATAGTGCAAAGTGATTTTCCAGTAGCTTTTGGAAGGAATATGTGACGTTTTGCCAGTGAAATTATTTCATAAACAATGTAACACACCCAAAATAGTAATTATGACTAACCCTCATCCCAAACGAAAATTTGTAAACATAGTCGTCGAGTCATTTTCGCAAGTGCAAAGTTATTTTTCCATTAGTTTTGTCAACGAAAAATCATATGCCGTGTTAGTTAAATATTATTTTAAGTGATAAGATGTTGAGTGATAAACCGCGACAGGCAGTGCAGCCAGCCAGACGGTTGTATGGCATCAGTGCAGTGCACACAACATGGCAACGTAGCACAGGAGGCAGCAAGCAGACACTGCGACCTTGTCTGCTATCTGTTCTCTCCTCCCACGAGTTGCCAGTTACAGGACACCAGCCGAACACGGGAAACAAACATGTGCTTTTTTAGCCTGCCATTCTGCTGGACGTATTCTCCTAGAAGCTGCATTGTTGACTGGTGACTCTTGCCTGAAAGTGGGACGGGGGAGGAGGTATAAGAGAACAAGGACTATACTCCGTCCACTCTAAGGTTGCAGAAGAAATAAAAATTTGTAACGAAGTAAATCAAAGCAATTGAATTATGTCTTCATTCCTAACATTGTGATCGTGCCGTTACAAACTTTACTTGTATTTTTCAATAGTTAAAATGACATTTATGCTGTGCAAAAATGTTATTGTCATTCACTTCGATGAATTACTGTTAGCTGCAACCTTAGAATGGATAGGTTATAGGAGGCACGTGCAGGATGACGCAACTCTGGCATCTGCTTGGTATGTGGCTAGTTAGGCGGGGGAAGGGCAGCTCGCTCTAGAGAAGGAGGGGGGAGTTGATGAGCTACCTTCTTCCTCATCCTCTCCTTCACTCATTCTACCCGCTTCTCCCTGGCCAATGAAATACTCCAGACTCGTGGCACATGCGCACATGTCTTACCGTAACTATCTAGCTCACAGTGCGGGAAGAAAACACAAAAATCACATGATCACCATATCACACAGCCACAGGCTGTCGTACGCTGTGCCGTTCCTGCCTTCCATTCTTCTTATCCTCTCTCTTTCCGCGCATCACACACACACACACATTCGAACTCGAGTGCCGTGCGCAAGCAGACAGCAAGGAAGGCTCAAGGTCAGCGCGACACGGGCAGGCGCGGTAACGGAAATAAAGCCAGGGCTGTACAAAGCCACACGACGCAGCATTATTCTTAGATTGTGCACGTTTTACTGACGTCTGTATCAAAATGACTTCGAATTACTAGGACTTGATCCCTGTTTGGGCCAGAAAAAAGCTTCGAATTACAAATTAACCGAATTTCGAACTAACCAAACTCCATAGCATGTAAAATCCTATCCTCACGTTCGGGACCGAGCGATGGCTTCGATTTATATAGCATTTCGAATTAACCAAGTTCGAATTAACGAGGTTTTACTGTAGTATTTGATTTATAATCTTCAAGTAATGTCAGGTCATTACCTTTATCTGTTTTGAAATTATTCATTTTTATATTTAATTCATTTTGTTTAGGTTGTTGTTACCTTGTGTATTTGAACTTTTTATTTAATATCATATCATATCATATCATCATTTGCAGCAGTTAATACATTTGAATTATAACTGCACTTTAACTTCAGGCTGGGTGTATTGTTGGCAAGTTTTGTGTAACTGCACAGGTGTGCTTGCCCAGTTCCTGGAATAGCTAAATTTAGATGTTTAACCATTTTATTACTGCTATTATTTTTCACTGGAGCACATGTGTGCATCCGAAGGTTGTGTGCGAGTGAGACAGTGATATGTTATGCGTGGGCCAGTGTGGGCCAATCAAAGGACTTGTAGCTTAAAATTATTAAAATTTATTTTGTAATTCAAAATACAACCTTGTTTCAGAAGGAGACATTCTTGCTTCAGATGTAGTTTAAAAGTGTACACATTGTAATTTTTCATTATATTTAATGTAGTTTTAGTTTTCTGTTAAATTTTTACCTTGGTGCGCTGGGTGGCCGCAAGAGACGCTGCAGGAAGAGAGCAAGAATCACGGGGGTCTGCCATTACTACAATTGTGCTCGATCGTAGAAGAAGATGGTTGTGGGGAACGGCGAGTGGGCTGTGTGGGAGAGAGGTGGCGAAGCAGCCACGGGAACTTGCCAAAGTTTTTAATTATTTTTTTTTTGTGTCGACGACCCAAACACGAAGGTTTTTCATCAGGATGGTGTAAGACTAAACAAAATGTTGTGGCGTGTTTGAAACTTTTTGGACTCTTGTCTAAATTTCTCTACTAGTTTATTGGTCAGAGCTGTTCTCTTCCAGGAGCGTCGGATTTTTGAGGGTCATTTAAGGTTAGCATCACTGCTATCAAAACTGTCTGTTTCGATATGTAGAGATGTTGAAATATAAAGATTAATAAAAAAACAGCCAAGACGACTTGGAGTTTCAAGTTATTTAAGTGCTGCAGAATATTTTCAACTGACCACTATACCGATCACTATTGGTCATTAGTTAGCAAGTTGGTTATGTGGTTATGTAGAGCCGACGCGCTACATATTTTGGTGCAGTGACCAGGATGTGTTGATAAAGCGCAGATGTGTCACATTTATGGTGCCGTGACCAGGATAGGAGGTTAGGTCACGTCGGCTTCACATTATGTGTGTGGCAGCCATTTGTTTTATTATTGTGATCTCTTGCTTGTTTGTGGATTGGATACGGTACACCAGTCATATTTGCTTGTCCTACAGCAGATCCGACAGAAAACATGCCCAGTGCATCTTGGGGTTGGTCTTGCGAGAGTCACTATTCAACGTGGACAAACATATATACACAGCCAGCCAATTCAGATGCATAGACACATGCTGTAATTATTCAGACAAAAGAAGAAACTATATTTTTAACCAGTCTAGTTTCTATTTGTGTGACAAATTCTTTAAATATTTAAAACTTACTTACACAATGTATAATTTACATAAATGGGTTTCTCTTTGGTATTCGTAGTTCCAATTGTATTGTGATGAAACATTTCACAATACTTGAGAATTTAGAGAATATTTTACATCATACTGTACTGTAACGTAATTCTGTTTCAAAGCCCTTGTATTTTATTGTTAACTTTTACATATATTTGAACACATCTCGAGCAAATACAAATACTGCCACTAAAAGTTCATTTTTTATGTTATAATCCCAACTCACAAATATTTTAAATCTTAGTCGTGCTGTATACTGTTTTACCTTGTACAATAAATGCATTAATTCCGCTCAACAGACCACATGTGATCACTCACGGAACTGCTCTCCATCCCTCTTCCTATTGGTGATCAGGTAGCAGCCAGACCAAAGCGAAAGTACGGAACGTACGTACGTATTATAAAATGGCACCCAAACTTTTTGATCACTACATCTATCACGGAAATGTATGAATAACGAGACCTGAGTAATAGATCGTTAATAGTAACTTAACATCTTGATTGTATATACATACTGTAGTCTATTTTTTCACACACACTGAAAGACCAGATCATGACGTGGTTAGGCTTTTTTAATTTAAAAAAGTGTAGTCCAATACACCCTTTTTGGGTGTTAAAGTTTTCAGATGTCCAACTTGTATTCAGATACAATTACATTTTATTTTAAAAGTTGGTTTTTAATGCACTAGAGGAAACTGAACACGAACACCTTCATGCAAAAAATTGCAAGTACGGATGTGTAGGGGTTATAACAAAGATGATTTACTGTACAGTACTTTGTTGTAAAGGTATGCAATTTTCCAGTGTCACAATTATAAGCAAAGGCATGATTTCGGAAGATCCAAATTGGTAAAAAATGTCAGCTTACAATGCAGTAAATATATTCAATGATGAAATCATAGATGTCAAAACAGTGTTGCCAACATGCTGCATGATGCATTCTTATAGACAGCAACTAATCAACAAAATGATTACGTGGAAGTTTTTTTTAGCAATACAATACACAAAGTAAACAAAATAAAAACAAAATTACCTGAGCAAACCATTTATTTCTTCAACGATATGTCGCAGCTTATAGTAGGCATCTTGTGGAGGTAATTTTAACTCCACAATCAACCGATCAATTTTGTTAATGCATATGGTGACAGCCAACTTTTCCTGTACAAATTCACACAATAAACACTTTTATAAAATTACAATACACAGTACAATATTTTACACTACTCAAAAACCGGCAATAAAAACTTGTAGAACGAAGAAACGTATAAAGACGTACGGATATGACGTAGGAGGACTGCACAGGATGAGAAATGTAAAAAATAAGGGAAAGTGTAAAATTTTGAACGGTAAAAAATTGATTCTACTACATGTAACTATGGTATGTACATACACAAAATTCTTAGTACGAAAATCCTGTTCGTACAAATATCTGTTAAAAGAGACAAATATACTTGTAGGTCAATCGTGTAAGAATTTTTATATACAGCTTGCTTTTGGCAAAATAAAACACACCCTTACTGTATTTACTAGTGTATAGCGCACACTTTTATTCCAAACAACTGATAAAAATTCAGGGGTGCGCACAATACATGGAAAATAGAAAAAAATAGGTTTAAAAAAAAAAGGCTGTGGAAGGAAGGGGGGGGAGAAAGCGGAATTGTAGTCGTAAACTGGCAGATGTCAAGAGTGGGAGGAAGAGAGAGAGAGAGAGAGAGAGAGAGAGAGAATGTTCTCACTGCCCAGTTCCTCCATCATTACTCCTCTTCCTTTTCTTGTTCCCCCCCCCCCCCAACACTGCTGTAATTTCCGCTGCAAAAACAGCAATATTTTCTTGTTTGACATAACAGAAAGGAAAGTTCGTAGTTGGTGGGCGGAAGCAATATGAGAAGTTAATTTTGGTCTCGTGATCAGCTATCTTTCCATGGGGAAAGAAAGGAATAAAAAAAGGTGACACTGTTCATTTTTTTCCTCCTTGGAGAGTGAAGGCAAGGCAGGGTGGTGGTTGGGGCGGCACAGGCCTCTGCTTGTAGCCACCCCCTGTCGCATTGCTGAGCCTTTCTTTCTTCTCAGCTCTGGACAGTAAATAAAAAAGGCAAACTTGCTCTGCTGTCATGGCACGTTATCTCAATGAGGAAGGGGGGAGGGGGACATGCCTGAAGCGGCAAACACATGGTACAGCAAGAGGGGGAGGGGTGACTGTTGTGTAAGTGTGAGCACAGGCAGGCACCAAGCGACTTTGGCAGGCTATAGATAACTGTGGACAAGGGTGAGGCAAGCCACAATGCCCCCCTTCCCCTATTTTCACTCTCTAGCCAGTGTAAATGATATTTTTCCTGTCTCTTTCCTTTGTTGTCAGCCACGTTTCTCCTTTCCCCGCTGACCAATCCACCATAGCCTCCCTGACGCTGCTTCATGGTCTCTTACTCCTATGAATTTTTTTACATGCTGGCAAGAAACTTAAATTGTTTTCCCTGGAACTTGTTGCAAAAATCGTGATGCGCACTATACACGAGGGTGCACTATACACTAGTATATATGATAGTTTCTTCAGTATTATAAACACAGTCATTCACAACTATGCAAATTTTACATTATGTCAAGGTGGGCAATATTTACCTGAAATCAAGTGTCCTGTTTGACTAAAAGTATTACGCATATCCGAGATGAAGAAGCACTGGATCGGTAAGGCATAATGTATGCATGCACTTTCAACACAATCATAGCCTCTAAACACAAGACACCGACATGGCATGCTGTGTTTCTGTTGACTGTTCACCTCTATGAGATATTCAGCAATGACCCTACCATTTTATTACTAAATATGTATAAAGTTAAAGGAATACAGCATGTTCCTTTCGTAACATACAACTTTCCTAAATGAGGGAAAAAAAAAAACAAGCTTGTTTTAGTTGTTTTTAATCTGTACAAATTTAATACTGGCAGAAACTACATTCCAGAGATGCAAAAAAAATGTTTAAGTGGTACAGTAGAGCCCCGCAACTACGACACGCGACGGTTCTAGAGAAATTTGTTGTAGTTGCACCGTTGTCATAGTTGCTTAAATTCCCAATTTTCATCCTTAAAAAAAGTATTTTTTGTTAAAGACTGTTTTATTTTGCTCTTAGTTCGTGTATGACTGTTATTCTCATAATTTACAGGTTTTTTAAAAACAAAATAAGGTTTTTATAAAAAAGGCCAATTTTTTCTTAAGAATTTGATAACAGACAAGACTATAACACTCTCCCCTATTTTCCAAAAAACCAGAAAAACATTGAGCGGCAAGCCATTTAGCCAAGAGAAATTACAACCTCGCGGTGTTTACGTACTCTGAGGAAGTAAGAAATTTAATAGGATTCGGGGCATGTATATTTCCATTAAATAGTCTTCAACTTGTTAAGTAACATTTACATTTTGTTAATTAACTTCATAAATTTGCTAAAAAAGTGATATTCAGTAGTGCTAAGACGATTTCCGCGCGCCACTGCGCGATGTTTACGTTTTCTGAGGTGGTAAGAGCTATTAATAGACCTCTGGGCATGTATATTTCTATTCATAAGACTTGAACTTGTTAAGATGTTTACAATTTGTTAATAAACTTTATGATTTTGGTAAAAAAGTGATATTCAGAAGTGCTAAGACGCTTGCTGCGCGCTGCCTCGCAATGCTTACGTTTTCTGAGGCGGTAAGACCTATTAATAGACCTCTGGGCATGTATATTTCTATTAATAAGACTTAAACTTGTTAAGAAATATTTTCACTTTGAAAATAAACTTTATGATTTTTGAAAGAAAAAAAAAAAAAATTCAATAGTGCTACAACGCTCGCGTAATCTCCGACTTTGTCGTCTTGCCTTCTTCCACTTCCTTCCTCATCTGGTATTTCTCCAGAAGTGTCAACATTTTCCACTTGGTTCCGCTCATCTTGTGAAATAAATCAGAAGTCTTATCCGGTAAACGTTCAGAAGGTCGTCAACAATTGAGCAAAATACTTAAATAAAATCGTAATCCAATATAATTGCGCACAAAGGTCGTCAATAATCAATCCAGTCAGTTCCAAATGCAATCCAAAGTCGAAATCCAGTAAAACAAAGCCAAGAAACGTATTCAGTATCACAAGATGTATCCGAAAACTCAAACTACACACAAACTGTAAACACAAATGCCGAGGGCGATACACATGACATGGTCACGAGAGTGAGACATAGGTACGAAGGATCCACAAATAATGTCCTCTCATTAGCTGACCTTACTGCTGATCACAATTGGTATAAGGGCTGGAAGAGGAAAATATGAGCTACTACTGGCTATCACTGTTGCTATGCACGCAGTTGTACAGAGCAAGCTAGGCATAGATATAATAGTGTGCGTGGTGTGAGTAGGAAGAAAAAGGATGAGGCGGGGTAGGAGAAGGTGGGGGGGGGGAGAGCCACAACCTGCCTATCTTCGGTGTTGTGTGCATGGCCTTAACGTACCAGCGCGCGGCGTAAACATATTTAACAGTAGTTTTTGAATTTTTTTTTTAGAGTTTTTCGCAGATTTTTTTCCTTTTACAGCTACGACATATTTATTAGCAGTAACCATATATATTATTATTGCATGCTTACGGACGTATTTAAATTACCTCTCCTACTTGCAATACTTTAAATAAATAAATGCAGGTTTTTCATTTACATTATTTTTATTTTTATTTTTTTAAGGGGATTGAGAATATTGTCATAGTTGCGTTGTTGTCGTAGTTGCCGATGTCGTAGTGGCAGGGTTGTACTGTGTTTGCAAAGCAACAAAATCAAAAAAGATATTGTTTGGTTCGGGCAAGTGGGCCTCTTAAATTCTGCTCTTATAGGTTTCTTTATAAATTAAATTAGTTAAATAGATGTGTTTGCTAGAATGAGAACAGACTTACTGGACTTGCACCACTCAAGAATGATGACAGCGCTCACACTGAGGCATATAACACAGATTCTCCAATTCTGCTGTAACAAACAGCCTTTCCATGCATAGTTCACATCCCTAGTGAAATTCTGTCCTTTAGAGATGGGTGCACTCTCAATGACAAAGAAGATGTATTTCAATGTACTTTAAAGATCGAAAATTCCATGTGCTGGAGGGATGTATGACTGGTCTGTTCTTACCACTCCATCAAAATGTGCCTGCAATTTTCATGCCCACCCCAACATTTTTTGCACGACTTCCTTCACTGGATTCACCGATTCAGGGATAGCATCTCGGGAGATGGCATTTCTTAGATTCAATCATATCAGTTTCACTGAGAATAACTTACATCTGGGGATTCTTTCCTTGCTATGAAGACCAAGAAAGGAAATGTGCAATTTCACCACAGACAGAGAGCAGAGCACATCGAGAAACAAAGCACTAATCATCTGTTCTCCTTGAACTGAAAATATTACTAGAATATGGTTTGGCCAGGCTGTTACAACAATTTTACCACACACTGAGGGAGATGTTCTGATTAACTAGGATATGTTGCAGTAGCAAAATAGACCAGATAACATCTCTGTTAAGTGCCACAACTGTTAGAGGATGATTTCAATCTGCTTTGTGCTTCCTTGCTACCAACTACTTCCTTGAGTGTGCAGGGCAATCACCACACCTGGATTTACTCTAGTAATACAAGAACAGAATACGCATTAGTTTAAAGTCTATTTATTGCCACAACATTTACCCTGTACCCATAGTAGTAGAACCTTGGATGTATCTTGGATTCAACTGTTCACTGTCTGTGTAACGTACACTCAATTACAGAATACAGTCAGCCCGCTTCATCCACAGACTCCGCAACATCAGTTTTAATCAACCGCGGTTGGAAAATGAGGAAAAAACTTAAAATATAAACAGAAAATGCTTAAGAACTTTTATTTCCCCATGTACCACCCACAGTTTGAAGTACAAACTATGTACTAGCATGCCACTCGCCTCGTATGAGAGGAGCTAGTCTCGTGTTGTCAGCCACAGTGTATGGAAGAAACGGATATGGAAGTAATGAGTGTAGCATTTGTATATTACAAAATGAAGCACGAGAAACAAGATCAAATGTTAGTACTGCACAGAAAATAAAAAATATATATAGTGCCACACTAATTTTAGAGTAATCAGTGGCGCAATATTATAAGGAAAACAGTTAAAAAACTTTGTCATTTATAGTGGTATAACATTTTTTACTAACACGAATGAAAATAAAATTGTGCGAAGTCTACTTTAGCATAAAAATCAGTGATGCTTTATTAAAAATAAACCACTAACATCTCTAATTATGGTCTAAAAATGTTATGTTTATGTTGATAATCCTTTTCTTTTCTGTAATTTATATTCATGTCATACAAGCATGAAGTGTTTACAGACAATTGCAAACTATTCACACCTATATAGTTGTAGTTGTGCTTGAGCCTCTGTTATTTTATATGTTTGGTTGACAAAGATAAAGTAGGCACTATACGTGATAAATAATGTTATCAAATGTCATTCTATCAATGCTTGTGGATACACTCCTTCTCCACCCAGCGCACGTCCCTGCCAGTGAAGAGTGGAGACTGGAGAGATATAGCATGGCACATCATGCCATGCTGTGTTGCAACATCAGCCGTTGTTGATCACATGACTTGCTGCGTGCTTTTGTCAAATCACCGCAAAACTGCAGTCCTGCTGCATCAAACATGCACTGTACTGCACAAGTTACTTGTAATGTTTACGAAATTTAAATGTTATGGGGCACTTAATGAAAGTACTTAAGATCTGTACCTGCACAAATATAATAGTACTGTATTTGAGGTTGGGGGTAAAAAAATAAAAAAATGCATATTGTGATTCATGTTGGTTGAGGTGTCTTGTATATACTGTATACAGTTTTTGCACATCAACAAATTCCTGGAACGAACAATCGCAAATAAGGCGGACTGATTGTATAAGTGGGCAGAGTATTGCTAATGATAAGAAGTAAATTTAAGAAGTACAGTATCTGCATAGTATTCTTGTGTGCATGGCACCTCCACTCACATAATATTGTGATAGGCAAGGTCCGAAGGGAAGGTTCCAACCATGACGATTCACAATAGGATGCAGAAGCAGAACACTGTCTTTTTTCACTCGTACTAATTTGGCCGTTACTTATGCACACTCAGCACATCTTTACACATTACATTTTTGATATTATGGTTACAGAGGCTGGCAAGCATTGTCCCAGTCACACTCAGCTGTGGCACCTGGCAAAATAACTGCTTCAGAGAAATTAACCACCATTTTTATGCATAAGACATTTGATAACACCTCAACTATTCTTTTAACATAAACAAGTTTCCAACACCACAAGAAATCAATTATTTGACAAAAAGATCGCTAATAGCTGTATTGTAAAAAGACAAAAGGGTAAAAAAAGATTAAAGTATAGTGGCGCTATGGTTTCATGTAAAGTTATACAAGTACCGTATTTGCCGGCATATAAGACGCTAGTTTTTTACATATTTTCAGCTCTCAAAAATTGCTACTCGTCTTATATGAGGGAACAAAAATTTTGGTAACCAAAAATCATTTGAATGCTAAGATAAACTGTGGAGTTGTATGATGTTGCAAGGAATTGCGTTTTTCGTCACAAACGAAAACAAGTTCCCTGTTTATTTTAATAAAATTTACGGTACAAAATTTTGATGAGCGTCATTCATAATAAAGGACACTTCCTCGCAGCGATCGATGCGAGCGCGTGCCGAGATACTATGTCTCGCCAGCCTACAACTCTCGGGCGGAGAAAACGAGGATCTAGGTCCGCATGCTTTCATCCTTTGTCTCGCAAGCACAAGTCTCGGGCGGAAAAAACGAGGATCTAGGTACCGTACCACACATTCATGTGTCTACCGTCTAGTGCTAGGCTGGCAGACAACAGCGCACAGGAATGTGATGACCTTGCAAGCAGCTGTTGTTGCCCGGCGTTGCCATGTAGTGCGCGGCGTGCCTCTATCCGGCGTTGCCAAGTCGCGCACACCTGCCGGCAAATGGATATATTGCCTGCCGCCGCCGCAGTGCATTTCCTTGGCTCTTGGGCGCGCTGAGGGCAGTAGTAGCCAATGTTACTCGTTTGTGTGTCTACTATGATGTTTATATGACGGTAATAAATGCATTGAAAATATTTAAAGTAATTTTTTAATGTTTCTGGCAAAGGAAAAAAAAATATTTTTCTGTCGGGAATTTCAAAATTAGTAATTTACTCTTTTTCAAGATTTTGTACCTCCAAAACCATGACTCGTCTTATATGCGGGGTCGTCCTATATGCCAACAAATACAGTACTATAAGTGATGATAGTATGCCAGTAATGAAATGTGGGTGGTTTACCTGAACTGCATGTTTCAACAGTCGCTCAGTGTTCAACATGACACCCTCTGCTGCATCAACAAACAGAACCACACCATCACATATTCTCTGGGAAGCTGTCACTTCATCTGAGAAGTTCACGTGACCTGTAAAAAAAAAGTTATTGTATTAAACATAATTAACTCATAAATGGTGAAATAGTTCTTTCATATAATTTCCTTTCATTAATTAGAATCAAGAGGTAAAAAGACTGTATTTGTAACAATCTTTTGACATTTTGTTTAACAAATCTGAATATTTACGTTACATCATGATCTGTTGGACAGTTCCACTTATTCAGTTGCAGCATGTTACAAGACTGACAGCCAGTTTCACCAACCTTTGTCAAAATACACTGACTGCCATTAAGTTCAAGGTTCATCGATTATGATCACTCATTAAACATCATCTTTAATCCATCTTGACTTATACATTCAACTAGCTAATGGAAAAATTTGTTGAGGTCTATAAATGATACAGTAGAACAGAAGAAATCAATTTTGTAGTTACAGTAATTTTTCAATTAACTGAAAGACTTTAAAACTGAGAGATCACTGTAGTTGTGTATTAATTGAATACAAAGTATTGTATACATTCTGGAAACATATGGATTTTACACAGGAAAAGAGTGAGTATGACTACTTTAAGCCTCCATTTTTTAAATAACTGTGTACCAAATGTGACAAAAGTCAAACCTTGACGTTATTAAGAAATACACACTCGTAAGCACGCATAAATGTGCACATGCACACACACACACAAATATATAAGGGCCTATACAGTATACACATAAATACATAGAGAGAAAGAGAGAGTAACATATCAAAAATTGTCATGTTACAATTTATTTGTTTTGTTCATCATACAGTACATAATTACACTTGTATAATTCAATAACAATGTCAAATTTTAATAGTAAAGACCTCGTGCATTAATATTTTTAATGCTTATAATTTTGATGATTGAATGTAACTTCATTTTCATTTAAATATGTGATTAGGTATATACATTTGAATTTAATATTGTTTGAGTATCCAAAGCAGTGGCTTTGCATAGACTTTATAAATTTGATCACGTCATGTGACATTTGTAAGTGAAACCACCAGACTTAGTTTTGTACGAAAGTTCCAAGCACAGTAAGAAAACTGTTGGCTACGTGGGAGTTAACAACTTCTGCTAGAAGCTTCCGCAAAAGAACATAAAGGGAAAAGAATTTTCCTAGATGTTGAAGATGGACGATCAAGGGTCAATGATAAAGGCAGACAGATGAGAACAAAGATGATGTTCTAGCCATCCCAGACCATACTGAAGGATGGGAAGAGGTCTACATCGCTGCAGTTGCGAGTTCCTGCCAATATTTATTCATCTACCAAAGATTTGGTAACATACAAAACTTGACTATGTAAACTGCGGTGGGCCTTAGATTTATCGCCAGCATAGCAGTATTGTTTGAGTATGTCGTTTAATGGATACTGAATTTTTGAATTAACATTACTTGAACTGAAGTTACAAACACCTTGTGAAAGAACTTCCAAATCTCTATCAAATACTACTACATTTTGCCGACTGCCGTGGCATAAAAGGGAATTTATGAACTTAACATCAATAAAATTCTCAGATATTTCAAATTATACCACATTTCATTTCACATGTCACCTATTGAGCTGGTGGCATTAAGGGCACGGGTCACTTCAGTTTTCAACGTCTGTTATTTTTATATTTACTCCAGATATTTTTTTTCTTATTTTAGACATAAATTGCGATTAAATATTCCGCTTAGGAAATTTGTGTATCTCTCATAGTTTTTGCGTAATGATCCGTAAGTGTCAAAACTTGCACTTTTCAGTTTTATGTACGCCACTAAAACCAACTGACAAACCAAACCGAAAAAATTCACATCGCATAACAATGTTGTAGGCTATGATTTGAAATATAAAAACAAAAAATAAAATAGTTTTGTATTGATTAAAAATGCTGAATTTTAAAATTAAAATTTAAAATTTAAAAAATTTTTTTTTAAAAATACTAAATTATATATTTTTGTTTTATATGTGTAAAATCACAGTCTACAACATCGGTACACACTATGAATTTTTTAGGTTTGGTATGTCAGTTGGTTTTAGTGGCGTACATAAAACCGTAAAGTGCAAATTTTGACGTTTACGACTCATTATACATAAATTATAAGAGACGCACAAATTTCCTAACAGGAAGATTTAATCAGAATTTATGTCTAAAAAGAAGAAAAAAATATCAGGTATAAATATAAAAATAAATAATGAGGTTAAAGACTGAGTTGAACCGTGCCCTTAACTCTTTTGCTGTGGAATAAAAAAACTTTTAACTAAGCCAAGATGTGTAAAAAATTATAAAATTTTTTTTGTAAATAGTTTATTTTTGGTTATTTTTAAGCGAGAAAACAATGTACTGTATCTATGATTTACAGAGTCATTTAATTCAATGTTCGACTAAAGTTGCATATCACAGTTTATAAATATTTTGCATATTCAACTATAGTTGAATGTTGCAGCGAAGCAGTTAAGGCTCGGTTTAGTTGCCATATTGAATTTTATTATTTTTCACTTTTTTGGAAATCCAAGAAGAAAAATGTAAAAATATGCTACTATACCTAAATTCTATTTACATATCCCTACAGTACAGACCTTTAGATTTAGCTGTTAACTTATAATTATGCCGCAATGTGTGAGGCAAATTTTTTTATATTCATAATTTGCCTGATAAATTGCTACCTAACTAGGTATACATTACTAGCTCTATTGCCGTGCTTGCAATGTAGCTCAAGGTAAAAACAATTTACGGTATGGATGCCGATTTAACATTTTTCTTCCCAGAATTCCAAAAAAGAGAAAACTAATAAAATTCAATACAGCGACTGAAACCGAGCCTTAAGAATATTATTTTATGTAGCCCACTACACTTAATTTTTTTGTGTTTTGAATAGTATAATATGTTGTAACAATTTGACTCTTTCAGCCTATGTCACCAGAATCCACTTTTGTTCCAAATATTTATTCAGTTGATTAACACCCATTCAATGAATAATTTTCTTACTTCTCCAATTACTTAGGCTACCCACAATTTACCTTCAAGCAAGTCTCTATACTTTCTTCTTACATTTGAAATCCTACAGTTGTGTATGTGACAACAGTAGAAATTAATAAATCCACAGACAAATTTAGACTCAAGACAGTGGAGTCAAGCAAATAAAAAGTTCTCACAGAAGTAAAAATTGGCACAGCAACAAGGTGGCCGAAGAAAAAAGTTGAAGCAACCAATTTAGAGAAATCTGATGATGGCGAATTTGGTACATAGCAGCCAAGCGTAATAGAAGGAATTTTGGCAGTTATTTTGCTTGCAGTAAATTAGAGCTGAATAAAATGGCCGGTAACAACTTTATGTCTGCTCACATAGAAAAAGCAACTGACACAGTTGTAGCTCGTACTGGCGATATTAATTCTACACATTCAGAGGAATGAGCCACCAAAACCACAATACTATCAAAACTTTCAACATGCACACCATGATGAGTATATTTCAGTAGATGTTAATGATGAGTAGAAACAAAATGTAGGAAATTTTATGAGCGAATTTACATGCAAATTTACAAAATCCACAGGATACAATATGTGCAGATTTACAAACTTCCCAGGATGAATTTCATGCAAAGTTTAAGGCTTCCAAGGATAGGTTACAAACAAGCCAAGATGCACTCTGGGCGCACTTTGAAATGGAGATCTGGTCCAAGTTCTGGGTACAAAAATGAATAATAAATTAGACACATTGAGCCATAAAATTAATGGCAAGTTAGTAATGATCGAGGCCGAGATGCAGAACTGCATGTCACTGGTGCTAAATAATGTTTAAAAAAACTGGTGAACGTTTGGGTATTATGACAAACTATTTGCCGAACCAAGATTGTGTGACACGCAAAGTGATGACCCAGGTCGATTCTGTAAATGTAGCTGTTACTGAATTACATATTAACTAGAATGCTCAGCGGGAGTTGTCTCAGCAAACCGTAACTGAAATACCTGAAACAGATAAAAATAGCTTAAAGGAAATATAATGCCAAATGATAGCGGAATTTAAAGATACTGTATGTGCCACAATCATTTAGAAGAATTGGCTAGCAGTTTGGAAAGACTTTTGCACGTAACTGAACACCCTATGTTGCATAAAGACAGCGGAGTGGCGGATGCTAAGCTCACAACCAGCTACATTTACCTTAACATGTGTATTAAATTCTCCTGTGGATCATGTTACGCAGCCAATGTTGCCATCCCATAGCAATGTGTTGATGTCACATGTATCACAGTTCAAGTGCACAGCCTGCATTTATGAATAATGCAGCATTGTTTTAACATCCCATTCAGTAGCTGAGTAAATCTGCACTCAGGTACTACAGTAATGAACAGGAAAATCCGATAAACTAAAATTGTTTGAGTAGCAGGAGAACATGTTTGAGCGCAGCAATGATGGACTACTAAAATACCTCAGCTTCTCTTTCAAAGGATCAGAGAGTTACTGGTGAGACGTGGACAAGCCCACAACCAGAACGTAGAGTTCCGAGAAAAATTTATGCGATAATTCTGGGGCCTGAAAACTAAAGAATCAGTGAGAATAAAACCCTAAGGGCAGTAAATAAGAAAGTCAATCAACACATTAGTTCCATTTATGTCAGAAGCCATCATCTAAGGCCAGAGATGATTGAAACTGAATTAGGCTAATTACCATGTTAGCTGTACAGATGCCAGTATCCTATTAAATGGCCTTGATGGAAAAGCATAACCTATCTTTGTCAGAATTCTGGGAACAGTTAATACTTGTGGATAAATTAGAAAGGCAAATCAAAGACAACAGGCAAAGTCTAAATGTAAAGAGCAAAATGTGTGTAACATGAACTTTCCTAAGGATAATAAGTACCGCAGACACGTAAATGAATATTGTGGAAGACACGTAAATACCATTATGACACTGTGGGAAAGCCCAACATACTACATCTTGTATTTTCATCATGGCCAGGGTAGCAAACAAAAAAAAAATCCAAAAATAGTTGGCATAGGAGAAACAAATACGTACGCTAACATCCTTTAGCCACAGAGCAGGGTGAACAGCTATTTACCATGTCTAAACCCACCTAGTCTGCAATCTAGCAGTCAAGAATTAGGTTGGTGATCTCAAGGAAAACTGAGTCACAGGAGAAAACATCACGTCACAATTCAACACTGCCGCATAATAGGACAGCTGATATTTTAAGAGCTAGCACTAGCTGAATCCAATAACGTCAGAACTTGCAGCAGGAGGAGGACAGGGAAGGCAGTCTCATTCCCCGTGGACAAAAAAAAAGTTAACCAGAAACTAGAAACCTCCATTTGGTAGTCAAGAGTTCGTTAGCACGTCAGGAGGTATGCATGGGTGAACGTGTGTGCAAAATAAGCAATGAAAAGGATAATATTAAAGTTATGTTATATAATGATAATTAACATTGAGTACACGAAATGGCTGCCACGCATGAACAACCAAAGAGTAATGATTACTCGACTAGTTAATACAAGCCTTTATTTACCTATTATGCCAGTACCAGGAATTTAAATCCTTGGTGCAACTTCAAAATCAAGCCCATTGGTAACAAGAAAAACTGTTTTACAGATGAAAAGATTAGGTGACACCAAGTAAATTGCTGCGTTTATAGCAAAAGGACTAGAAAAATCACTGATTTTAGGAGCGGACTTCATGAGCAAGTGTAATACACTGTTAAACTTTGGCGGTATGCTAATAACTATTCCAGAGGTTCCCCACGTTATGCCTCCTAGTAGTTGGTGGTATACAGACAGCTTTGTAGAGTTTATGCACATAGAAAAAATTTTCAGTTCACAGACAAATAAAAAAAATGGCTGGATAGCCTTGCATGACTACGTTGGTAAGACAGTAACAAACATCAATACTTTTTGACGACGATGCAATAAAGTGTCTTAACCGAGCTTTTACGAAAACATCACAGGCATTTTTTGACAAAAACCAGGATTAAAAAATTTATACACTGCCAGTATAAAAATAAATCAGTGTGAAACCATTCCACCGCAAGTCATATCCTGTACCGAAGAAATATCTAGCCGAAGAGAAACTTCTCCTACAGCAGATACTAAATTGGGACGTCGTAAAGAGAGAGCCTATTCCATTCAGCAAAGCGATGTTTTTTGTGTACATAAAAATGACGGATCCATCAGGATGTGCCTTGCCATGTGACACCTGAAAAAATTACTGCATTAGACAGGAAAGGGCCAATTTGCATAACCAATATCCTAAGATTATATTCCGGAGAGGAGTTTATGAGCACCCTTAAACTTACAACAGGATATTAGCAAATAAAATTGTCAAAAACAAGCCAAAAATATACAGCATTTTTATTCAACAATCAGTAGAATTGTTTCCAAGTTATGCATTTTAGCATATGCAATGCTGCAGCAGAGTTTACCAGATGCACTGATACCACATTGGGAAATAAATGCAAAGAATTTGCAAGGGAACATTATGAAGATGACATTCTAATTATGTCACATATGTTTGAAGGGCATCTACAGCACCTGGATACTGTGATGACAAATTATCAGACGTAGTTATACTCTTTATGCAATGTATTATAGAGTAAAATTAAGTGTGTGTTGTGTACTATGGTGTAGTATAAACATTCTGTGATAGTTGTGTCTCAGAAGCATACATGAACCCTTACCAGTTTTGACCTCAATAATATTCATCAGTCACATCTGGTTCCAACAAGCAACCGCCAGTACTTTCATCCACATAAGAACAATAATCCAACATAAACAGATTAAATAGAACAGTTATATATTTAGTCCAAGTAACTAAAATGATAAAAGTATTAATTCAGAAAAAAAATGCTGACTTAAACTGAAAATTATTTGCTATGTAAGCTTGTCAGTGTAGGTAACTACCACATCCTTAATACAGTAGAACACCCCTTATCCGTAATTCTAACAACCGGAACTCCTGTTATCCGGAACAATTTTTCCGACGATTTAAAAAATTGTTAATTCCCGGGCGCGTGGAGTTATTTTTGTGTACACCCGACTGTACTTGCTCGCCAGACATGCGCACGCTCACGCAGTGTTATCTGACGCGTCAGTTCACGCTACGCACTGCATAGCTAACAAGTTGTTTCTGTGTTGGCTCGTGACCGCAAAGTTGTGCTGTGATTTATCAAAATGTTAAGTAAACATAAGTTACCGCCTTCTAGTGATACTACCGCTAAACGGCAAAAAAAAGTTCTTATGATTCAAGAAAAAGTGGACATGTTGAAAAAACTGGATGCCGGAAGTTCTGTGAAGTCTATGTGTACGATGTACGGTGTACGAGTTTCTACAGTTTATGACATTAAGAAGCAAAAAGACCAGCTGTGCAAGTTTTACATAGAAAGTGAAACAAAAGCAGGCATGGAGATTCGTAAAACCCTTCGTACAAGTAAAAGTTGTGAACATGATGCTGCTTTAATGAAATTGTCATGAGTAGTTCAATACCACACGGTTGGCAGGCATGCAGCAGCAGCATACAGACGTTTACGGACAATGGGACAGTGTATAATTTGCTGAGTACTAATGTAATGGTTAATGTAGCGACCACCACGCCTACGTGTGATCATGTAATGTGCATTACCATGTAATAAATAGCTACATGGTGCCGAAACCCGGGATCGCGAGATTGTAAGTAAACAAAGTGATACACAGTTTTCGAGTGAACAATGGCTACCGATTCAGCGGCCGTCAGCCTAAAACCGCCAAAACATCTTGCAGTGTCAGAAGAAGGAATGCCAGCAGCATGGAA
>PNEQ01067157.1:0-59920 GCA_003012365.1 Medauroidea extradentata | reverse complement strand
GGTTAAAACGCCTCTTCGGTTTCTTTGCTGCAGCTTCTAATTCTGCCTTCATGACTGGAAGAGAAAGAGATGCTTCCTTTAAGGAAGGCGAAGATGAAGATGTACCTGGAGCTGAATTCCCAAATGTCGGTGTCTCGGACACTGGTGCCCCCGTCCCGTTACTGACACACTCTTTAAAATGTGGACTTTCCTCCACATCCTGAACCTTTTTTTTACATCTTGTCACAAATTTGTCCATTGTGCCATAAATTAAATTATAACAAGAACAAGCACATTAATATTCTAAAAATTTGTAAATTTTCGCAGCGACACTACAAAATGCAATGCATGTAACTGTACTGGTAAAAGTGATGGCCCATTGGCCGCCGGAACATGTGTGTGTATGCCAGCTTGAGCTGTAACCTTGACTGCAGCTGCAGAACCGTGCTGCACCGGGCCGTGCCTAGCTTGGCTGCGCCGGGCCGTGTCTAGCTATGCTGCGCCGGACTTGGCCGGGCCGTGTCTAACTTCGATGTCACAGCATAAGGGGAGCGAGCTACAGTCAGGACACCGGACGAGGTCAAGCAGTCAAACAGCTGATCGCTCGCCATCGCTTTGTCTGGCGGAATATGCTGGGTGGTTGCCACGTTTCATCAGGCGCGACTGCCTCTTGCATGACCCCTGGCATATTTTTTTGGGGGGGGGGGGGCCAAATGGCTCGTTGCCCCTCCTGTGAAAATTTTGGGTGGGCAAAAAAAGGTTTGCCCCCCCGAAGTCGGCGCCACTGTTGGCTGCTGAAACTGGTCCTCGTTTGGTGTATCTGTTACTGGTAATTTATTTACATCAGTTACTCGCAAAGTACGTACAATTTCAAGAGTGTGCAACTTTAAGATGTGTGTACAGAAGTTCTCACTTGAACTGCACAGATTGGAAGAAGTGTGTATTCAAGTTGACTAGGATACCGTCTGGTGGGAAACTGCTGAACTACAAATCCAACATTTAGACAGCAAAATGAAGACCGGCTATAAATACAATGTCCTATATCTCTATGAACTCAGAACAGCCGGTAGAATACGAATATAAGTACCTTTCCTTTTAAGGACCGGCACCCGGTCCTCGCAAGAAAAAATGTCCTCACAGCGTCGCTCAGCCAACTTTAGAGCTTCAGAAGTTATTTTGCGAATTTTGTGGTACAATCTATATGTAGTTATGCGTCTGGAGCACAAAAAGGTATTTTGTTTCGGAAGCAATCGGGAAACTTTGATGGTAGTCGGAGTCGGTGAAACGGCATGTAAGAAGAGCCGCTGGCATCTATCTCGCGCACTGACGCTAATGCCCAGGAAATAACTTAACGATAAGTTGCTCCTCTGCTTCTTGCGACTAAGGACGTTTTAAGTTAATAATACATTTTCGTAATTTATATCGATACGTGTACCTGTTTGATTTGTAGACGTAAATTGCGAATAAATATTCATCTTATGAAAATTGGATACCTTCAAAGTTTTGGAAATTGGATACCTTCAAAGTTTTGGCATAACGCCAGTCAAAATCTAAAATGGCGTGTCGTTGCGTGTACTAGTAATAGAAACTGACGTTTTGAAATAAATTAATTAAATTTAAAATGATGCATCGTAAGATACTTTAAGCACTATACATAAACATACAACAAAATTGTTTGCGTTAAAAAATTGCTTAACAATGTATAATTTTAATCAAATGCAAATTTTATTTAAGTACGAAACATTTTCGTTATTTGTTCATATTTGTTGCTGTTAGTAGCCTATGATAACGTACAAGCGCTTCTTTCTCAACAGAGAGGACACTGAATTGTGGATTGTTTTTAATAATGTACCTCCTCGTTTGGCTACAGGCGTGAGCGAACTAAAACAAATCGAAATGTACATCTTAATATAAATATATAATAGCAAAACAAAATACATTCCTTTCTCTAGATGAAGTTAAAAGTTATTTAACGCAAACATGAAATATAATGAGCACATTATAATTTGTTAGTACATAGGCAATAAAAGCTCGTGTCGGGAAATCACGTGACACACGCACTACACACTTTACAGTCCGCATCGAGTGCAATCAATAAGAAAACCCTTTTATATTATTTTATATTAATATCTTAGTTCAAAAGTGCTTACATGCTTTAAAATTACACACCTAAGTTATTTATTTAATATTGTTCATCGTCATCAGGAACGAAATTAAAATTCAAACACATTTACTTATTAGATGTACGTATCCCAATTAAACCATTCTGAAGCGTTCTTAAATTACCTTGGAACATAAGGAGAACGAGTTAAATTCGTCGTGTGACTTAGTTAACTCATTTATTTCTACCAGGTTCGTTTAGAGAAACGCTTGATTTTGAGTATTTAAAAATGTTTGCAAATTTTTGACAAATGAATTATTTACTGTGGGAGAAGGTCTCTTATTATTAAAATCATTGTTAGTTAAATATTTTATTTCTGCAGCTTTCTGACCATATACAACTCTAACATACAATAACTTACTGTTTAGGTAAATATTTCTTAACTTAACTTGTTTTATGTTTTTAAGGACTAGGAATTTGGTAGATATATTCAAATTCGTCTCGAAGAAATATTTATTTACGTCAGTATTTTTGACAATCTATTTAATTGGTCTCTATTTTAAATTATGTGACTAAGAAAAATTTGCAAGGGTACAGAAAACAAACATCTTTGACTTGAAGTTTGAGGTCTAGTGTAAGTACTTTTCTTAACTTAATTTGACTCTGGAGTACTAATTTAATACAATTGTATATTTGTTTAAGTAAGTATAGTTAACTACCCCAAATAAAGCTAACTATGTTTACATTTGTTTATTAGTAGCAGGAAATTATAATCCAAAAGTATAAACATTTTTGTGAGGAAATTTTATGTTGTTATATAGTTATGCGTTTAATATTTAAAAACTACGTGTTTTATATTCGTTGTGAAATAGTTTTCAGGGACACTTCATCAACATTAAAATTTGTACATGTGCTTTCAACTGGCTACATTGACTGCTGTTTTTGATTCTGTGGCGTTTTCTGTTTATACTTCACAGTAACAGCAACACCAGCGCTATCTATCAATGCTGTTGTTCACTCATACCTCTCACATGTGGCGCTATCTTTCGATAAGTGATCAAGTAGTCAGACTCCAGCACAGTCTGACGCACAAAACCTCAACTACGAGCTGTATATTTCTGGTAGAACAGTTTATACATTGCGCAGTTTCGCTGAACACTTGATACATATTATTTCATTAAGAGGGAAGGCGCATAGCGTGTTGTTGTTCCAATTGCTATTTCCTGCATGAAAGTAGTGAATCCATTTAACCACGCCCTTTTTATTTTCGTTGGTCACACGTGAAAGAGAGAAACTCTTCAACCCTATTGGTTAAGAGGAAACGCCAGTAAAAATTATTAGATCAGTTGAACGTTAGAACAGTTAATACCGCTCCGCGATTTAACACATGGCCATACAGTGGATATATATATTATTCTGGTTTTCTTTCTTCAGTTGAGCTTGTAGCCTGTTATATCAAACGTTTATACTGGCTGCTCCATCAAAAGTACTAGCTACTGCTCATTTTTTCAGTGACAACTCATATTATGTTAAATACGATTTTATTACTTCGAATAGGGTTTGGCCCCCGGAGTCTTTTCACTGAAGTCAAGTCGCTCATTAACCTTTGTATTCACTACGTGCCGAACGCAGATTGCCAGCTGCTTCATGAGAGCAATATCTTGAGTGGAATTAATCATAAAACTACAGATAATACTACTTGACAATTTTTTTTAAATCAATTGTCTTCCAGTGTTGTCTATTACCTTAGATAATTTATTAATAAAATTATGTATAATAATGTTAATAAAGCTCTTCTCCCAAAATACTTTTCTTCCTTCTCATCACATCTTTAGTTCTCGAACTCTCTTCTTCTTCCTATATTCTACAGAGTTTTCAAGATTAACTTTAAAAAACGTAGTGCTCTAATATTAGCGAGACAAACTCCGACATGTTTTCATGATACCCTACTTGGTTAAGAGAAGTAACCGGCTTCTTCCTTCCCTCGATAAACCAATATTTGTCTTCCAATGAAGGTTGCGATATCGATAAAGCGCTGAAGAATTTGTCTTCTAGTATCAATTTGTTCCTCTCTTTATGTTGCCTGACTGATGTTTAGAAGAGATTCAACAATTCGTTCGTAGAGCTAAAGTTCTGGTATAGTAGAGTTTCGAAGGTACTTTCAAATTTCATGGAATTTCGCAGTATTGCAGCTAAGTTGTATGATACCTCGGGTTCTGAAATGAATGAAGAATCCCTGTTTGCTTTCCTTAGAATGAATGGTCTAAGATACATATATATATATATATATATATATATATATATATATATATATATATATATATATATATATATATATATATATATATATATATATATATATCATCTAGTGCCAATTTCACACCATATAAAACAGACAAAAACTTAAAGAGCGAAATTAAATTACAAATTTTATTTTTGGAAATTTCTTTAACTGCAGTTGCTTAAAGAATGGTGATAATGGGAGTTTGTGTGTGTTAGAAAAATAAATTGTGAAATAAATAGATTTAAAACTGAACACAAGACAGCGCAGTTCTCAGTCTTAAAAATTCAATCACGCCTTTAACATATTGGACATAAACCTTACTGTACATACGCAGGCTACTTGAACTCATTATCCTGGTAAAGTTATATATTACGAATGTGGATAGTATTCAAACGATAGTAACAGCTAATGAGTTCGAAACCTCTTGCAACTGCCTCTTAACTTGTTTCGTATACTATATTTATTTTGTTAACATACTTTGCCTCTGCCTTAGAATACGGGACATATACAGTTGGGCATCTGTACAAATGTTCAGACACGTTGTTATTTAGTGCAGACAGTTCAATGTTAAGTAACCATTTTGACTTAAATGTGTGATAGTTAGCATTGTCAGAAGGAGCCAAGTGAACTCTCTTAACATACTAGGCGACGTAAAATTTGGAAATCGTTACTTCGAAACTTGCTGACTACATAATCATATTGCTAACCGATTTTTAAATGTTGACAAACAGTTAGGTACCAGCTTTTTGATTTAACACTAGCTTTCATGATTACACTTGTTCTTAGTTTACTGTTACATAAATACGTTGGTCTACAGTTTTCCATTTAATTTTCTTAGAGCGTAATAGTTTTAGCTCTTTAACTTTTCAAGATAACATTGTCAATGAACACTGTGTTAAGTATAGAAATTCTGTATTAACTTACTGTAGAGAGATTCAGTTTGTTGCTGTTTTTGAAGTGTCGTAAGAGAAGAAAATAACACGAATATTTGATAATGTACTTGTAACAGATTGTAACTAATTGTAGATATACTTTGCAAACTTTTTAAAGAAATTTTACCGTAAAAAAATTAATCACTCACGTAGTTCGGATTAATTAGGTAATAGCTTTTCAAAACTGACTTATAAAATATAAGAAATAAATTATTTCTACCTGATATTAAGTCTATTAAAAGTTATTATCTGCGCAATTGACTATAACTTCCAAAATCAAGATGTGATCACACGGAGAACCCAAAAATGTTTAACTATAAGAGAGAGCAACTGCTGTACTTTCGCAAGAGTCTCGGCAAGACAGTACTGGTTTAAACGCTGTTGCAAATATACGCAAAAGGAATACTGTCACGGTTATTTCGGGAATAAAACTGGTATCGAAACAGACTATAAAAGGAAGCTAAACGGTGATTTAAATTCAGGGGTAAAGTGTTGCTCAACACAACTATCAGGGGCAAAACAGAACAACTTTGAGACTACTCACTTCTTTAGCTTTTGCAAGACGTACAGACAACGATCCCAAAGGTAACACACTCAGTAATGAGTACGTGAGATTCCCTGATGTAGCATCTGAAATAAAAAGTGGTTAGAACAACTTAATAATATACTGAAAGCTTAATAAAACTGGGGCCAGACATATATCAAGTATAATAAAATTTAAACACCTACGGTTCGTTCAAAAGATTAAAATTTGTTAAAGAAAATATACATTTAACATTTTTTTCGAAAAGAAAATTGAATCAGACTAAATGAAGACTAAAATAGTTATAACAAAAATTTAAGACTGAATTAAACCTTTTAAAATTCAGATACTTAACAATTAACAATTGTTTAGACCGAAGTTAATACGAAAGAGTTTTCAAGAGAACGAGTAAAGTATTATTTGTAGTTAATTATGAATAAAGAATTAAAGATTTTATTTCAAATCGGGAATATTTAAGACTTCCATTTAATAAAATAATTATTACTACAATAATTTTCTTCCATTTCAAGTTATGTAAAACTTTCGCGTGAGTGTGGGTGTTCAGACTGAAACTCGCGCTCTCTCCTGGTTAAAATTCTCACTACAAATAAATTAAAATCTTAACTTTACTTTAACTTGCAACTCTCCTTCTATTTTAATGAGTACCGTTTGCCTTAAAACAAAAACAAAATGAATTGCCAAACTCAACATTAATTTAGCACAAAGGCCTCGACAGTCGGATTACTGAAGGTTTGTGGCGTCGATCCACTAATGCCAGGGCGTCCAATCCTCTGCTCTCGGCCAAGCCCTTGATCAACACTACTGTTTCACTGCCCTGTCTACGCGGACTCTCCTGCGAGTCAGCAAAGCTCTGGCCAGTAACCCCGGCGCGGCCTACACCCGGGCACTGAGTTCCACAACTAACGCCTCTTGTTGTCAAGTGAAAACTGTTCATCTTGCAAGGTAGGGTAACTGACCGCGGTAATCAGGCCACTTCCCAGAAGTATTCTGCGAACCCGACCCAAAGGCGAGCATTCGTTGCAAAATAACCAGACCTCCGCCTTCCCACAGCACAGCCAATGAGTTTTCAACACTCCAAACAAGACTAAAATTAAATTAAAAAGGTACGACGTGAATAAATATTTCAGTAGAGTAATATTGCTTGGTTTTCTTTTGTCGCGTGCTCTAAGCATTTATTATTTAACCATGAAAGCAAACATTTTAAGTTCCAATAACGGTAGCGAGCAGAACACGCTATTGTATGGTATATTTAACATTAGAAATGACAGAATTTTACGGCCCTTTAACAATGGGATTTCAGTGATGTGAAGGGACGACGCAAAAGAGCGATTTTTGGAAACCATGAATACCGAAATCTCGATGACTGGAGCCGGGGATCGAACCCGTGTTCTCCCGGATGCGAGTCCAATCTGTTAATGTTGCGCATCTTCGTTCGGTCAGCAAGTTAGAGCTGCCACATTAGGCTACTAATACTTTCACGTGTATGAAAGTAAATGTTGTGAACAAATTTCAGCATGTGTTAAGGTCAATTGCAGCTTATTTGATTGTTGAGGTTGCTGCGACATTGTATGATCACACAACCTTTCATACCGACTAAAACAACCTGTAAAACTACTGCACATACGTTTTGTTATAGGTGGTTCAGAATAAAGTGAGCACTGGATTAAGCCCTGCTAAAGATCTACTTTTTTGTCCGTATTGTATCCTTCCGCCACATGTAAACAAACATTGTCATGTGACTGTCACATGGCACTGTTTATTTTTACATTCTAACACTGGTAAGATTGTTTGTTGCCCTCTGATGAGAACTTTTCATATAATTTGAAGTTACTCATGTAGTAGAAATGTGGAATGATTTAAAGTTGCTTATATCATATACAGTATGTAAACATTTTTAAAATAATGCTACACAAACAGTTTTAATAAGTAATTAAAATTCAGTTTGTAACCATCCAACATTAAAATATGTATATATAACATTTCACAATTTGTACATACATGTTTGGTTTTAATTTGCCGTTACTCTGTGTTTCATTTACCCTTATGTAAGACTCTAAACTTTAATGCTGCTGACTGATCAGCTCACAGACGGGTAAATCAGGCTTGTAACTGACATCACCTGAATTGGTACTGTTGAAATAAAAGTTTTGTACAATTAAATGATTTTGTGTACACAGATTTGGTACAGGTGATGGCCACATTACCGGCGTCTCTTGAGGTCCAAACAGGCGCAACATTTCTTTTTGTTAGACCAACACAGACTTCAAGAAACCTATTTTTCAATTTTGTACTGCAAAAAAAATGTAATGGCAGGGCAGCATTATATGTGCATACAGAAGTAATTTATCTGTAAATAAAAATAAATTGTTATACGATGCTTAATACAAGTTATTGTTTTGGTTCCTTGATTACACTGTGTAGATACACACTATAAAATGACAAATATTAACAAGCAATCAGTACATATGCACTTTTATAACTATAAATCTTAATACCTGTAAAAATACATACATGTAATGTTCAGACGAAGAAGAAGCTCTTGTAAATGACTAAAAATTACTCGTAGTCTACGTGGTACAGTAATTATTACATTTAACATTAACTACCTATTGGTTAATCAAACATATGAACACACTCCCAGAAGACTGAAAAAAAACTATATATACACATATATATATTCCAATACAAGTAACACAGTTACTGACAAACCTACAACAACATAGCTGCAATGACACATTTTTATAACAAATGGAGACACTAAAACTACTTCAAAACATTACTCACTCTCACTTATACATGTCTGGGAAATATAACTAATTCCGTAAATATTAGGTTAATGATATATGTGTAGCTACACAAACCTGTCAAAGAGTAGACAACATTAATGAATACCTAAATGGTTCACTAACGTAATTTACAATTCAAAAATATATTATAACTTACTGTTATTGGCAACAAAAGGATACAGTACACAGTAACAAATACATATACCTCGTCTTACAAATCCCACTGACAAGCAACCTAACCATCTGTAGAACATCCTGATATTTCATCACTCAGTGGCACAGCCAATACATCATCAACATCTTCTTCTTCTTCGTCAGTGGTGTCCTACTCTGGGTCCAGGGGAATAATGAACGGAGCTATGTCTGCGGCAGCATGCACTTCCCTCTGCCAATCCTCTTTTATTATCTTCTCCACATGTTCAACACAGTCTGCCCACCTGGAGAAGTTTGTGAGGTTTATGATTCAAATCAAAATTTCTTATACATCAGTTTCTTGCATTTTTATAAAACAAGAAAAGGTAGTTAGATGCATTCAAAGTGAATACATAAAGAATACGTGTTAACTTTAACAACATACAGACAATTTAAAGTTTTGAAAAGAATAAAGCAAGACAGAAGATAATTGACTTAAAACAATTCATGCAAATGCATCAAGCAGAAAAGCTTAGAGAAAAACAATGTAAATTAAATATTTTAATCACACCAACAAAAATAGATCTATATAAGAAAGTGTAAAAATAAATCAGGGAATATGATGTGAAGTACCTAATATAGAAGAAAATGAATATATAACTACACATTAAGAAATCATATGGCTAAGTTTGTAAATTTAAAATATTAAAAGAAAATATTTAAAAAATACTGCTAACTTTCAACTTCAATTACTACTGTAATGAAAGTTTATCTTCCCCACATTCTTTTTATCTTAATGTTGAACTCATTTTCCTTTCTTGTCTTGGAGCAGGTAAAGTAGTATACCTAAAATAACAATTGTGTGTTAAGGTATTATTTTGTAGAAGCGCGTAGAACGTTAACATTATATGACTAACCATGTCACACAGGGAATTAGCATATGCTTTTAACATTGTTGATGCGATTAACCAAGTTTTTAATCTACTGTATTACATTATGATATTTTTTGTAATGTTTTAATGATTCCCTCTAAACCAATTTGTAAAACTGTAGCATTCATAACAATCAAAGTTGTCAAAGCTGTAGTGTGATTTTACAATTTTTGTTGGTGTTATTTTTGTTGCTGAGTTTCTAATAGGAAAGCATGCTACTGATAAGTACTGCCATCCTTTAATTATGTACAACAAGCACATAATTTTTTTTTTCAATAAAAATTACTACCAGTATTTTTAGTATTGTATTTTCACTTATAAAAGTGGTATGGTTATATTTTACTTAAGGAATTTGATGTACCAAGTATTTTTATTTTAATCAAAAATAATAATAGGCCTATTTAAAATTTGTTTAGTTAAATACTTGAAAATTAATTGTGCAATTCAATATCAAACAGAAAAACACTCTCCCATTGGGTAATCATCAGAAACCAATACTGCAAACATATACATTTTGGTAGAAGCACAGTCGACTACTAAACATGCCAAGATGAGAAGGAAATTCAACCAAGAGAATGATAAAAAAAGTCATAATTTAACTGTTACTTCAAATACACAAACTTTTTCTTTCAACTTACTACGTTTACTTTCAACTTGCTATGATGTACCTACACAATGAAACAAAGTACTACATCCAACACAAAAGAACACCCCACATTGCATTTTTATGGCTACTACTAAGGAGAGGGTTGGTAAGACAAAACACACACAAAGCCCATGGGCACACAAAAAATAACACAAAACACTAAGAGACACAAATGTACATCGCCGGAGAAACTGTCCCAAGAGCTTTGCTCCACATTGCCCTAACAGCTTCATCATCAAACCTTTTGCCCCGGCCCATGTTACTGTTGTAGTACGTTTTGCACTGACCCCACACTAGTTCAATTCCATTGTAGTGGCAATGATATGGAGGAAGCCGAAGAATCTCATGGCCGTTTTCATTTGCCAGTTCATCAATCACATACCTGGAATGTTTTGGTTACGTATGAAAGAACATAAGGAAGTCGTAGAATGATTGCGGACGATAGAAGGCAACTATAGGCGGTTCACTTTAAAGTGAACAATGGCCCAGACTTACAGTAAAAATAAGTATTTATTGGGATAATAGAAGAAACGTTTTAAGAATTGTGAAATGTTTACACTAGTTTTTAGTTACATTAAAGTTTTCACATTAAAAATAGTAAAGGTAGAGTCATAACGGCTCATAGAAAATTGTAAGAAGTGCTCAGTTTATTCAACAGTTTATAAAAAGATGTTTCACGACAAACAGCATCACATAGCCATGAAAACATACCGAACTGGAGGAAGATTCCCCTTGGCAACACCCAGCAATTCTCCTTTCAGGGCGTGGGCAACGAATGGAATGTTGTGCTCCTTCAACCATGTTGCAATATCATCTCTCCTCCAGCTGGAGCGTGGAAACTTTTCAAGCTGAAAGGAAACAAATTTTTAAGAATTTCAAAACAAACCACATGTACTGAGCCGAAGAATGTATAAATTGTTTAATCAAAATGAACTAAACGTTTTTCAAGAACAAAGCTTGTTTATATAAGATAAAATAATCTAGCGTATATATGTGGGCCATGACAGTAACTTACTATAGGTAAGTTACTAATTATAGGACTCAATCATAATATTTCTTGTAACGACACCTAGCCTCATAACCATGAAGTACGGTGTTTTTATGACCTACATTAATGAAGAATTTCGTTACCAACCTGTTCACAGAATTAAAATTGCACATTCAGTGTGGTTCTTCAATAAACGTACGTAACCTTGACAATGTAATCAAGCTGTAAGGAAAGTGTATCATTAATAATTACATTTCCAATAAAATAACAGAATCCTCAAACTTTGAATGTTAATAAAAGGACATCTGTTTCCACTTTCTGATCACGTGCGATACCATGTAAAGTTAACATAGCTTTAATTACACCAAATTACTTTTTAATTAATGAGGAAGAAGTTTTTATTGGTTAACTCAATACCGTCAACTGAGGTTACTTGGGACTGCAGGAAAACTTGGGACACTTTTTCTGGAATTTGTATTTAACACGCGTCAGCCGAAATAGTAAGAAGAAACACAAGGAACCATTATCGGATATACAGTATCTTTCTGAAATAGTTAGCATGATTTCTTCGTTCAGGGCTGCAACATATAAAATAAAATTCCTGACAACATTTCTAAAACTTTCCTGCAGTCCTAAGTAACCCTTGTTGACGGTAACTAATTACTGTTATATTAACACGTAAGTGAAACTTAATTTTTATTTTGCCATTGATATGTACTGCTGATACACAGGAAAAATCCGTATTAATTTATTTTGCATTTGATATGAAACTATTTATCTCATAATTTTAGACAACTCACTGCTTTAAAGATGCTCATAAAATATCGTGAACAAAATATTTTAATAACATAACCTGTACGAAACTGTATACAACAGCTTTACAATACCATCAAATATTATAATTTATTCAAAATAAACTGCAAATACCTGGGTGCTATGATACGATGCGTTGTCCATGACAATGATGCTGGGCTCTTCCAGGCTTTCCAGAAGGCTCTTCATCCATCTCTGGAAACTCTCTCCATTCATCTCCCCATGGTAATCACCGTTCTTCTCTCGTGAAACAAAAAGCAACCCGGCCTCCGGCACGAAGCCTTTACGTCCTCCAGCATGAACAACAATAAACCTCTTACCTTGGTCCACACAGTGTCTCTTTACTGTGTGGACTGTCTTGTCCTGCCAACTCTTTGCCACAGTTCCTGAAAATGACAGGTAAACTATTGTTAAGAATGGAATGCAACATTCATTAACATTATTATGTATGTGTACATATATATAGGTATATATATATCTGTACCTCGGAGGCATAAGACACTGTCAAAATTCACTTTTTAAGTAAACCTTACCAAAATTTTTAAGTACTTTGTAGTGGCATGCAACACAAAGTCAATGTTGCATCAGAAAAGTTTGTTTTTTGGGCATTAAACCGATGGATTCACCAGTGAATCTCACTGTTCAAACTGCTCTCCTGAAAAATATGATTTTTGTTACATAGTGTCTTATGCCGCAGAGGTGCAGATATACATAGATGCTACAACATTCCTTTTGCAAATATCCACGTTTCATCGACGAAAATGAAATTTGCACCATTTTTTATCGCATCCATGTACTTCCTAAAAAAAATCCCCGTTGGATGGTTATGAGTTCCTTCTCCAGCATTGCACGTCGTCCATCTACAGTTTTCCAATCGAATCCCATGTTCTTCAGGAGATGATACAATTATGTCCTTCCACCAGTGAAATCTAGTTCATCATTTCTTATTTCCTTCAGCAGCGTATCCAAAGTGATGTGATGATCTGGTAATGTGACATTACTTCTTACATGTAATGTTTAATAACAGTAGAGGCCTAAGCAACTATTCTCACTATTGAAATCATAAATGGAAAAAAATTACGACAAAAAATTATCAATGTATATATTCAAATGTGAAAACACACAGGTCGTTAAGGATAGTGTGAGCATTTATGAAAGCAGTGATTACTTTCTGGTTTCAACAAAATATTGACTGTATTGACTATTTTGTATAAGCTAGTACAATGAGCCTACGACTTGCAAAATTATAGTTATGAAACACTGAAAAGTTGTGCTAGTTGCTAGGCCATCTAAATGGAAAAATAAACCTGTCACTGATATTTTTTTTTCAGAAGAAACGTACCAAAAAAAAATTCAAAATTACTTTCCATTTAGGTTTAAACACTTGTTAAGGCGTCAGGACGAAAACGTGAATACGAGATGTTCAATAATTAGTAATTCCAAATTGAAACAAGTCTTTAAAGTCTCGAAATTTAAAAATTCACAACATACCTATAATTTTGTATTAATTAGCCTATACTCTTATACTTCCACGTGTGTGATAAAACATATACTAATTGTATAATTTATACTGCTCTTAATATAAAGTTTAATTTCAAAGCTCGCTCACAGCATTTCGTGGTGAAACTATGAACTCTGCGACGCTTATCGTAAATACAGTATACGGTGAGCCGACAACTACAAGTGTAACTTGTCATTTTACGTTTCGATCGTGACCTATTGTACAATTTATATAGGCCTACACGGTTTAAAAAGAAAAGTTTACAAATTATATATGAATATCTGTTTCCATTTTAGCTTAGATTATTGTTTTTCAAGTATGAAAATTTGTGAAACTAAAATTCTTTGAGGAAACCTTTCGTGAGGAGAAAGTGCAATGCAGAAATGGGCAGAAAGTTATGTATTTCAATATCAGATTATACATACATCAAGCCAATTGCAGGTAATATATTTAAAAACGCACTCCCTAGCATTGTATAGCTTTGAAATCTTCTGTTTGTGTTACAACACCTTACCCACTACTGCATGTACATAAAAAAACAGTACACTTACTCTGGTCTTAACCCAAAAAACTAAATCTGGTAACTCATAAACAATAATTACAAGGAGCCCTCGCAATTCAGATACAGAATGTCAGTCAATTGTTAATATTAAATTCTTTCCAAACCCTTTTGGAACCTCACAACCCCCTCGTGGTCACCAAACCCTCCTGTAAAACATTCCACAGTTTTAACGACCTAACAAGCACACACTTCCTGCCTCGCTCTAGTCTTAACACCCTCTTAATATCCCCTTTTTTGTTTCCTCTCCCTTAGTACCCTCCCTTAGATGCACTCACCTCTTGTCCCCTAACAGTCTCCATCCCACTTCTTTCTTATTTACTGATGGTCTGTAATTCTCTTTCTCCTTACTCTCCTGCCTTGTCTATTGATTATAAGTATGTGATGTAATGATTTGCTTCATATTTGTTTGATTTCGCAGTGGGTAATTAAAAATGTTACTACCTGCGTTGCAACATGTTGCTGCCAACAATTTTCACGATACATTATTAATTATATTAATTATTATTCCATCACAATATATTAATTGTTTAAAATAGTAAAATAAAACCCATATGCTCACTAATACATTGTGATTTCAAAATAAATAAAATTTAATACGTAGGTAGATAGGTAGGAGAATTTTTGGGGGAAGTAGTTTTATAATACATAATTTGTACTGTATCTTGTATTGCAATGTAATAAAAAGCGGATGGGTTGCATTTTACTATTTGACCTGAATACAATCGTATCAAATATTAACATTAAACACATCTCCTCTTTGTTACTTTGCGATCCCAAGATGACATTGCCATTTTTGAGTGTCAACATCCAAGAAACCCCCACATTCTCACGGATTCCTGCCAGTGTATTCAAGTAAATGTGAATGTTAGGTAATATGATATTAGTGCCATGTAATATTTTTGTCATAACTTGTTAATTTTTGTTTGATCGGAAAGTAAAAATGTAACATGATGTAAAGGGTATTTAAGAGTGTTAGTAGTGCCGTGACGGAAAAGGCATTTATTACAAGGGTACATACAGTGTCATGCGACAGCATAGTGTGTCCCATACGTATATTTGGGGGTGCGGGAGCTGGAGAAGGTGCAAATATGGGCAGCAAGGTGGGTGAAGAATAAACCGAGAAAGCAAGACAGGCTGGTACTGTCAAACAAAACTGTAGGCCATCCGTGATGCTCAAGAAACTGGTGTGGAACTCAAAGGAATAGAGAAGAATGGAAAGGCTGGTCAGGATGTAGAAGGTGGTGAATGGCGAGGGAAGCTGGTGTACGTTAGGCTGCCTGTTAACAAAATCATAGTACTGTATAGGGAAAAAAGTAGTAATAGTGAGAAGATTCATATGATGGGCAGAACAGAGCGGGGTAAGCAGTCTATGCTTAGCATGTTCGGTGAGGGAGTGGAATTTGCTTCTGGAGGGAGTTGGCGAAAGTAAGTGGGTTGTAGTTTAGTAGGAGTATGCTAGGTGGCTGAGGAGGAGGTTACAGCATGCCACTAGGTTGTTGCCCAATTGCAAGTGAAATTGATATTATTATTACTTATACATTTTAATATTTTTACTTCAGTGAACTGACTAAATACGAAGAAGTAAGTCAGAAATGTTAGCCTACATATTTTAATTAAAAAAAAAAAGTTTTCAACTGGTCATACCATAAGCGTACATCCTATATATGATGCGCCGGATAGCTCCAATGGTGAAGCCGCCAACACCTGCGAAGGATTTTCTCTCACGTGGCTTTCTTTTTCTCTTCTTGTCAGGGGTCTGCACAACTTCAGTATCTTTCTTGTAGTACCTGGCCAGTAAAAATAATTATTAGACATGGTATTTCTCAGTGTACGTGAACTTAGTTTTTAGCATTTGTCTATTAATACCACTAACTATGTGGTTGGCCAATTGCAAGTGAATTTATTAATATTATTGATATCATCTTGTAAGACAATTCTGCATGTGTAGACACAGTAGGCCCTAACATTTTAACTGAAAATTTGTTTGCATCGTGTTAACTGTACAGTTTGTACGCACTCTTAACAGTGGGGTAAACTAAATTCGTGTAAGCAGACAATTCACGTGATGACACAATGTATCTAGAAATAATTTATATGTTTTTTTTTAATTTTATATATATCATTCTTTATATACCCCAGTTACGACAAGGTCGTGGGGGTACAGAACTAGTCAATTTTGTATACTGTAGAGAGACTATTTTACAAAGTCGTATACAAGATGTGAGCAGAAATAGTACAAAATAAACATTTTCAAATCATTACTTATTAGCCTAAGTGCTTTACAATGACACAATAAGCACTCATATGTAACTTACCATATACACAATACAATCTAAAGCCAATGAAAACTTAAACTACAATCAGACAAAAATTGTACGAACAGCTGTAATAACTGTATCATAAACCTACCTTGCAGCACATAACCATTTCTTTTTTGGAATTTGTTAAGAGCAAATTATTTTAAATGTTGAAGCTGAAATGTTACGTGTTATATTTTATTTAGTTACAATCTCAAGACTAGTAGAAACTTATTACATTGTACTGCTAGGCCTCTTATTGGCCTACTGTTTATTTATTTATTTTTGGTTCTCTACAGTTTAGGGAAATTATAAAATGAAATTAATATTTATTAAAAGCAATACTTCAATGCCTGCATATTTAGTTTTAGGCTTAGGCCTGTGTGACAGAATCCTTAGATAGGTAACAGTTTTGTAGGAATGTAATAGTAAACGTTTAATATATTTCTGTGTAAAACTTGTAACACGTTTTCAACATGCACCATGCACAAGGGGAATAATTGTAAGCAATGAATGGTATAAAATAAATTGCCTGTAGAGTCCTTAAATAACTAACAATAACAAAACGTCTAGAAGCATACCCGGTATGATTTTCATTTTTCTTAACAGGCCGAACGTCACTAAGTAATTTACAGGTTAGGTATACTGCTTTAAAGTTTCTCGTAAATATCTTATCTAAAACCTGTATCCAGCTGGCAAGCCGTTACATAAAACAATACTGCTATCACCCGACAAGTTATAACATCGGAATTAATTTGTTGACTATAACAAAATTTTGAACTATTTGTTTATAGTCGGTTAGCATTCTAGGTCAGAAACGTAATTTGAACAAGCTATTTTCACTTACAGGAACGTTATTTGAACAGGTACTTTCACTTACCTCCGGACAGTTGTCTCCGGTATATTAAGCAAAAATGAGACTTGTTTGATGACGTTGCCAGGCATCATTTCTCCTCGTTTTACTAATTTTGTCACTCCAAAGGCGCAGTTAATGATGTCTTGTTGACGCTGGCTTCTTGTCTGTTTCTTCTTGCTGGAACTCATGACTGCACTTACAAACTAAACAAAAACATTACAACAAAACTTAACAATATACACACGCATTCATACAATACAAGACACGGTTACAATAACAGCTGAAAATAAAATAAATATTAAGAACAAGAATAAAACAACCAAACGTTTTCAACGTCTACATTCACAGCTCGCTTTGATGCACGCTGCACGCACCATCACAATTCAACCACTGACTCAAGGAACCAAAACAATCAGCTGCGCTACTTTATCGATGCCTTCATTACATATTTATGATCTTCGATAAATTACTTATTTTGACTATAATATCTAATTAAATACGTGCAAAACTAATATCTACCAACTAGAATGCCAGATATTTAGAACCTTACTTAAAACTAACACATTAGTCGCGAGAACTATTTTTCTCTACCAGATGCCAACATGACAAGTTAATTTTGCGCTCTCGTGAGCCAAGCGTATACGATAAAGTAAACACAGCTAGAGTTAGTGATTTTTTTCAAAGGTTAAATCTTTAGTACTCACTTAATTCCGAATGCCCTATACCCGTTCACAGGTTGAACAGTCTGTTTGAGTTTAATAAGGTTCATTCACGCAGCGGAATTCGTGGCCAGAGTTAACGGATATGCATAATGGATATGGGGAAGCTCGTGGAAAATACAGGGACGCTTGCGCATTTACCAAGCCTGTCATCCAAAATATCGTTATTCACATCACACCACATTTCAGTTGTCGATCGGCGTCTGCAAGAGAGAGGTAAATATGAGGTGCAAATGGGCAGAAGAGGAACATTGAGTCCTGCAGGGTGTTAAAGAAATCCTGGTACCAGCACACGGTGCATTGGCAGAGTTTTCAACGTTTCCCACAATGCTATACTGCGCGTATTGAATAAGCAACAGCCACATCCCTACATATTACAGGTCGTCTTGGAAATTATTGGCTGACGTCTGTCTCGAACTGCAAGAATACGTGAAATAGTTTATGTATCATATATCAGAAAATCTGCGGTTCTTTATTTCAATTATTTCTCAAATGAGGCATGTTTTACCCGGGAGAGTGTTCTATATTTAAAGAAACAGCCAGAAGTAGGGTGAGGCAATAGTGCGCAGTTTAAGTTTTATAATTATTTATTACTATGTAAAGCTAATAAAAATGCGAATAAATGAATATAATAATGTACGTAGTCTTGCAAACACAAATTAACTGTCTGATATATCTACTAGTAACACACTATGAGGAAATTAACAATTAACACTGAGATGCAACTACGCAGTCTTACTCCTCAGCGCAGGGTAAGAATGTGCACACAGATGGGTAAGACTGCTGCAAATGTGGGAAAATCTAACATAAATCACAAGTAAAGGTTCCTCCTTCATATGAAGTACACCTTTCGTGCCATCATTCTGAGCATTGTCCACACTGAATCCAGTCTTCCTGGGGGGATCAGTATACTTCTCCGAACAACCAGGGCAGCTGTAGTCTTGCTTTTAACTTGGCTACTTTCTCGTTTTTTCTCTGGTTGTGCACATTCGTTTTGCTGTTCCTTGCTTGTTAGGGTCCTTTTTTCATCTAGCTGCGTTTCCAAAGTTCTTATGAAAGGCGGTTACGTTAACACCTCAGACTTCTTCCCCTTCCGACGGCGGGAGTGAACATTTCTAGCTCGTGGAATAAGGGATATTTATTTAACAGCAATGTATCCTGATGGTCCAGGGTTGCCAATTACAATGCTAGTTGATGGCATAACAGGTTTTTCCAATGAGGTTAGGTTCATGTTTGATGGATTGTCCTCACTTAGAACAGGGCTCTGCTGAAATGATTCGAGCTTGTCATTTTGACAGGGATGTTCGCTCGTCTCAGGATCAAGAAATTTATCTGTCACATTAGAGGGAAGAAAGTCGTCATCACTAAAAATATTTCGATTCAATGGGCACACTTCAGTCACTTCGAAGCCTTTCAAAGCATTCTCGACTGTTGCTGCCCTTCCATAGGCTTTTGTGAATATGGGAGTGACTTGATCAACTTTAATTATGAATGACCGGGATGATTTGTAATTCAAGTATCACACTCTGAAGAATAAAACTTTTTGAGTGGTCCAAAAAAAGCTCTGTCAAGGAGCTGAGTCTTATGACTACTGAGTGGAGGCAGAGACAACACATGAATGTGATACTTCCTACAAAAATCAATTGCTGGAAGAGAGACGTGTGATGCATGACTGTCCAACAACAACAAACAAGGATTGTCCGCACAACTATGTACATTGTCTTGATAATGCTGAAGCCACTGAAGGAAAAGCTCTGTGATATTGAAACGTGAATCTGACACCATTCCTACTGATGAGGGATGAGCCTCATCAAGAAATTCAGCCTTCATTCTCTTTCGTGGAAAAATTAACGTTGGAGAAACAAAGATTTCCGATGCACTCATGCAACATACAGAAGTTATTTTTTGTCCATGTTCCCCACTAACTACTTTGTTAACTGATCGTTTTCCTTTAGAAATTATGACCTTTGGAAGTTTTGAAGAACTGTGCTAATGCCAGTCTCGTCCATGTTTAAAATACGGGAAGGAGATAAATTGAGTAATGACACAATACTGTATAAGTTATCAAAGTACCTATCAACATGGACTTTATTGAAACCGATCGCTCGCCCGATTCCTGTAACCGTTGGCCGGCGAAGTGAAAGGCCGGAATGACGTTTTAGGAACCCATTGACCCAATCCTTTCCTGCTGTTTGCTTAGTGGAGTCAAAACGGTGAGCAATGTTGTTTTTCTCAGCAAACTGGAATGCTAAGACTCGAAGGTCTTTCATTGTAAAACCATAAAACATGCTATCTACAGTTTTCAGATGACTTACAAGCTCTTCCTCCATTTCAGCAGAGAATGTTGTTTTAAAGTGGCCCAAAGAAAAATTAGGTTGGTCTCGTTGCAGTCTTAATCAGAGAGTAGATTCAGTCATCCCTAAAGTCGCTACTACATGTATTTTACTTTCACCTCGTTGCATTCTTTCTTTAGCTTCTTAAAGTGTTGCTGCAGAACAAGTAGTTCTACTTGATGTTCTTGGGCGATTGTGTACCATTGTTGTTGAAGCTGAAAGATCACAAATGTAGCTAATTTAGAACAGGTTCCAGGTCAGGTAATTCATGCAAACTATGATAAATGCAATGGAAAATAACTGATTGACAATGAAAAGCACACAGAAGAAAAATATTTAAATATGTGAGTGAATCTTGCTTGGCGGCATATTTCGCCTCACTATTTACATTATTATACAATAAAATAACACTCCTGTAAGTTGACTAGTCTTATAAATTTCTATGTTTTGAAATGGTAAAAACAGTCAGACAATAATATAGTCAATGTTAACGTACGCATGACCGTGTACTTTGGGCAAGACTGTATGATAAAATTAAAATTAATACAGACATAGCGACATTACGAAGATGTTTATACCATGATAGCTTAATTGACGCAGCAAAAAGAAAGCTTTCACTAGTAATAACTGCGTCTTCGTTAGCTCTGTTTACTGAAATCACATACTCAATAAACCCAACAATAGAATAAATAACAAAACAATCTGATTTCTTTTCACCTGCCTCTCTCTCAGCAGACAGGTTCCACTACGTTTCCTTCACGCGTCATAAATAGTTGCCACCTCTGGACACACTGCAGCGTGACAGTCGTACCAACTTCCACGACAAATCACTATAAATTAATGGAGCACATTCTTACCCCACTCTAATCCATGTGTAGGACGACGAGAATTCACGCTCCATAATAACCCGAAGCCACCAACAATGATTATCAATCAATGCTATGGTTGGTATTGTAAACGACTTTTTCATAAGGCCTCATGCGTTTCAAGATTACTTATGGCCATTTTCTCTAGTTTCTTCTTTTTTAGCGATATTACTTTTAACGGCTAAACGAGTGCAGATATAAAAAATCTGTCGGGCAGTTTTGTTTAAAATCGTTTTCTCTATGTCGGCTGAATTTTTCAAGCCAATAAATAGTATTGTTTTAGCTAAATATGTAATTAACGAAATTCTGGTTAACTGAGTTTTTAGTCGAAACCACATAATTTCTGGAATTGAAAAAAAATTCTATGTCGATAAATACCACTTTAAACAAAACTGCTAGACAGATGTTTTATATTTGCTCTCGTTTAAGTTTAAAAATAATAATTATCTACAAAAATAGGAGAAATTAAAGAGTATGTTGCCAGTTAATTGTGCAACCTGCACACATTTCCTGATAAACACTCTACCCATACTAATGGAAGACGTGCAACCTAATATATACCAGACATGTGATTCCATTACGACAGAGCACCGCCATATTTCAACATGATAGCCAGGAACCACCTCAATACCACGTATCCACACAAGTGGAGCGTAGAGGTGGTCCACAGGACTGGCCAACTCGGTCACCACACTTGAATTTGCGGATTTTTTTTTTTTTGTTGTTGTGGGGCCACGTGAAATCATCGTATACAAGACTCCAGTACAACGACGGGCAATATATATTATTTAAGAATTCAGGCCACGCGCAACAGTAATCGCCATACTCCCGGTTTATTGTGGAGTGTCAAACATCGATTCTTCTTTGCTGCTGGCTCTGCAATGATATGAATGGTCGTCACTTTGAATAGTTCCTGTAATGCATAATTGTTGTGTGTTGATTAGTAACTGTTCGCTTTATTTCAGTTCCATTTAAGATTAAACGTGACAATCATTATTGTGTCTCACGTATTTTAAATAATACATTCTGTGCTCATAATACATGCTGTTATTGATGACACTATTCATGTGCATTCACATGATGTGCATATGTATAAGTAGCCCATTTTTACGGATTTAACTAGCTGATTGGCCAGTAAGGTGATGAGACGTTAAGAATATTTGATTTTTTTGTGCCCAATGTTTTGACAAAACGACTGTCATTGCAGACGTGCGATAAAAGGAGGCAACTGAAGGTGTCTGGGGAAGGTCTCGAACAACACAGTCTTTGCTGAACAGGATAAGTGAAGAGAGGATTATAACACATGTCCTCCTGGGTGAGAGTCAAACGTTGTACTATTGATCCACGTCTCTCATTGGATAGGAGATGTAGGTGAGTTGACAGATAGGCTATTAAAGGTTCAGGTCTTCATTGCGTGTATGGGTGAATGCTGTAGATATGGAGCAGCGTCGGGAACAAAGCATCATAGAAAAGGGAATTGCCAACCTACAGACTTGGAAATTTGCTCCGACATGATCCCATACATACATATGTAGGTTGGCCACATCGGCAGTCGTGTCTCACGCGTTCAGGCGGGTGGCGATCAGTGTAGCCCACAGACCGTACATCGACATTTTTTTTGACGTCAGTGTGTATTCAACAAGGCAAAATACTTGTTTCATCATCACATAACCATCGTAGGAGACATCATTAACAAGTGCCACTAGCAAATCTCTGGTTGTTCACCTGACATTAAATCGCATTACTATATAATTATTTTAGTCAAATCTCGGGAACAGAAGCATTCATCGACGACACAATTAGTGTTTGTAAATGCTTTGTAGATAATAGACCTACATGGAACAACAAATAATTCATTAAGTGTGCCATTTTTTTGCAAATAATATGTAATCCCTACTTTTTTAATGAAATGGTGGTTGCTATTCGAGTCTATTTTTTTTAATGTTATACTCCAAATTTTAATAATACAGTATCCAGAAACTCAGCCATTTATCGTTTATTTCGGCAATGTTCCTCGCGAAAAAAAAAATTTAACTCCTCCTTGAAGGGTGGTTATACCCCTTAGGAATTGAATTAGCCAATATCTCACATATATATTTTCAATCACTTTTTTATGGTGAACCTTCTGTCAAAATGTGTCGGTAGAGTTCAGCATCAAACTATATACAGAAGAGGTCAAGAAAACAACCGCGCAATAAGCACACCACGAGAGTCCTGGGTAAAATTGGAGATTAAAGTGTTAGCGGGAAAATGTTGTACGATAACATTTTATATGCAAAATGTGGCAACGTAGCACTTTAGTAAATCCCGTTTTGTGCTCTACATATATCTTAATTACCTAAATGCTACTTTTCTGACCAGCATATGTTCACATTATGGGTGCCGGTTAAAATCCCGAGCAGTCCAAACATGATTATACGTTTACTTGAGGTAAACACATAAAATAATACCTGGAACTGCTGCACAGGAAGGGACTTACTACAGTGGTATGTTGCCACGTTTTGCGCGTAAAATGTCTTAGTACAATTTTTCCATTATGTTTTCGTCTCCATTTCAGCCCATGATTCACATGGTATGTTTATTATGCGATTGAGTTTAACATTTTACCTGCAATTACTACAACGCAATTACCAATGTAAATAGTAAAATTGTGGTATCTTATTTTACTGTTTGCAGACACTCATAAAGAATGGCAAAATACGTCTGCTGGCACTGAACTGACAGCCATAGTCACTGGATTGCAACCTGCTAGTGATTACAGATTTCGTGTGCTCGCTGAAAATGAACTTGGTTCAGGAGATCCAAGTGAGACTATCCTCGTTCGTACAAGTCAAGAGCCTCCAGCTGGATACCCAGAGAGCGTGACTGTATCTCCGGTGGCATCAGACGAACTTAAAATTACTTGGTCGCCTCCCTTACAGACATTATGGAATGGAGAAATTTTGGGGTACTATATTGGAATAAGAGAATACAGGTATGATATTTCATTACATATATATATATATATATATATATATATATATATATATATATATTGGTTTCACTCACATAAAAAAAGTTTGTCAGCAATATTTGTTTAAGGAAAATTTCAACACATTTCCTAAGTTATTAAAATTAATCCGTTTTGTTTGAGCTAAAATGTAAAATAAAAATATGTATAAAACAATTATTTAAATCTTTTGATTTTTACACTAAAATTTGAGACTTTGTAATGAGTTCAAAAAATATGTAAGGTAAGTGTACGCAATAACGCCATGTATACAATAACACCACTTTTTTATGTTGTGTAACTCGTTCTTGCACGCAGCTTTGACAACCTTTTCCAGGTAGAACTCATCCTTGCTAATGATGCTTCAGTTTAGTGTCCGCTATTGTGAAAGTAGGACGCACAGATATTTGGACAGTGGTTTCGAAACACCCCCCTTGCAGTTCACTGGTGATTCAAGTGAGTAAGAATTTATACTACATACAAGTTCCTCGCGGCATGTTAAAGAACATTAGTTAAGAGGTCTCATACGTTTCCGAAAACTATGACTTTGAAGCATTATTTAAATAATCAGTCACATAGGAACATTCGATAATTTTTTTTCTGTCGTAAAAATTTATTTGTAAATTTAGCGCATATGTATACAATAACGCCAGTATTCACGGATGCAATACCGCCAGTCTCTGTGGGGAGTGAAATAAGGCCAGTAAAATATTTGATAAGGACAGAATCAATGTTATATATGAGTAAATCTGTCATACAAGCATTGCATTTTTGACAATTATATTTTGGGATTCTACTTAAGTTTTTTACTGATATTTTAACATGAAAAAATTAGTATTAGTAAAATTTAAATTGCAAATTTTGGTTTTACTGCAGTTCCATAGTTTACTGCGTCTAACTTTCTCTGTTGAAACATCTGCCAGCCTATTTATTTTACAGCAGGTTCCTTTATGTTATGTTAAGGGCGCGGTCTACAACAATTTTCATCACAATTTTTTTATTTTTTATTTGTACCGGATATTTTTTTTTGTTATTTTAGACACAAAATATGACTAAATTTGGCTCTTATGAAATTTTTTTATCTCTCATAGTTTTCGCGTAGTGGCTTGTTGAAGCTATATTTTGCATGTTGTCGTTTTAAGGACTACACTTAAACCAACTGATACACCAAACTAAAATAAATCACAGTGAATAAAGACGTTGCAGGCTCATTAAAATAAAGAATAAAAATTATATACATCTAAAATATTATTGCATTTTTAACATTTTTATTTTAAGTCTCAACATTTTTTTAAATACAAATAATTTTTATTCTTTATTTATATGAGCATAAAATTGTAGCCTGCTATATCTTTATCCACTGCCATTTTTTGAGTTTGGTATAGCAGTTTATTTAAGTGTACTCGTTAAAACGGGAACATGCAAAATGTGACTTTAACAAGCCATTACGCGAAAACTATGAGATTTATGAAAATTTCATAAGAGCCCAATTTAGTCAAATTTGTATCTAAAATAAGAAAAAAATATCTAGTACTAATAAAAAATAAAAAATGGTAATGAAAATTGCGGTGTACCGCGCCCTTAAGCCGTCCATCTACTAACACCGACCTCGACAATTACTGCGGAGATTGTGGAGGCTATTATTATGACGATGTACAAAAGAAAGTAAACTGGATACAATGTGTGAAATGTGTTCGTTGGTTCAATGACAATTGCTGCGCTGGGTTGGTGGCAAAAACTGGTTTGTGCAATATTTGCACCGACTATGACAGTGAATAATATGGTTTATTTTTATTTTCTTGTTACTATGCGGTATTTTAATAACTTCAGTGTAATTTATTGGTGTGCGATATATGTAAATATTTTATTTTAATTTATTTTAATATGTGGCATTATTGCAGCCAACATGGATACAATATCGCCACCATGCTCTTTATTGTGTCTGTTTTTTTTCTCTAAGATACCAATGTGCAAATATGAGTTTTAACAGCTGGATGTTTTTACATTAACATTGTTCTATATAAGCCACCCGTTACAACTTGAAAACTAACACTTTTTGCTGCATAAAATTCAAATATATAAACAGGTGGCGTTATTGCACACACGTACCTTATGTGTGTGTTTATATATATATATATATATATATATATATATATATATATATATATATATATATAAAGGCTGATTCTTAACTAAACCTACACCTTTCTGGAGGTGATTCCTGAAATATGTCGAAAATATACAGGATGTATACGACTTATGGCTTAAAGTTAGTATTAAAGTCGGTTCACACCCTTAAAGTAAGAGGTTTGTTCATGCTTCTGTGAACGTAAAAAAAGAAACCATGATATATAAAAAAAACTAATTTTTCGTATAAAGTTTACGAGATCGAAGTGGTTAAATGTGTTGATTTGCATTTTGTATATAATCATCCTTCTAATATTATTACAATTCATATAAGGGTCATTGTATTTGTTTGGAAACTGGTACCCGTGCATTTGAGTTTTTTTTTTATAAATTAAGAAACATATGTTTTACTGTAACCAAAAAGGTTTCGTTTGTCTGACACTCTAAGGGCATTAATTATCGTTGAAATTCATTTTGTAGTCTCTTCACAAGTTTATTAAAAACGCCTGCAGCTATGCAACCTGTGTAACGTACGCAATATAGGTTGTGAACCACACGGCTTCAGTGCTTTACACCTATGTTTTGTGGATATTTAGGCCATGTTTGTCATGCCAGTATTTATAGATACACCGAGTGACACCAGAAAAAATGTACCAATAATGAAAATTACACATTATTAATAAACATTATAACACAATCCTATCAATTACACATGTTCAATGGATGTACTTATCTTAAAACTGACGTTGGTTCAGTATTAATGTTCATAGAATGTTTGTTACATTATTGTTTAAAGAGGCAAACTGGGTTGTCGGCGTATAACTGGCTAAACCCCAGAAAGTACTGTCAGATTCTATCCATCATGCTTGAAGTCTTTCTAATGAAATTTATTTGAATTTTTAATTTTAAATTTTTATTTATTATTTACATTTTTGACATATTTCGTTGTCGGGAATCACCTCCCGAAAGGCATCAGTTTATTTAAGAATCATCCTGTAAATATACATCAGGGAAGTAAAGAAAACTTCATTGTTTATTATATGAAATTAAAAAAACCAACTAAATTTAAGAATAAATTATATTGCAATTTATTTATTTAGTAAAATAAATAAAAAATAAAACTGTATTTATTTAATTTTAGGACAACACTCGTTTATCATATTAAAATTCTATGAACATAAATTTTCCATACTTCAAAATGTTATTTTGTCATGTACAAAAATTTATTTCTATGTTTTCTTACTGCGCACAGTGAGTCTGAAAAAATTAAGAATTACCTATGTCTTGCATGCATAAAAATCACATACAAAGAAATTATTTTCATTCTTCTTAATATAATATTAAAAGTAATTTTTTGCCCCTTTCATTATATTCTTATGTTTCTTGATGTTAAATGTTTTAAATTTTCATTGAAAACTTCAGTGAAGAAAATAAGCAGAAGTTCACTTAAATTGTAGTTATATTAACCAAACCTAATTTTGGATAGTCTACGATTATGTGAGGTAAGTATATAAATAGTATAGGTAACCTAAGAAATGTAGACATTTTGCTATATCAAGCAGAGGTAAATTGTGCCACCGGATGAGACGATATATTTTAAAGAGATATAACTCAAAACACCCGGTCATTGTTATGGGAAGTCTGGAGGAAGCAATATTGTGTGAAAAATTAAAAAAGTTAGCTATAATTATATTTTTATTGTATTTTACTTAGGTTTCAGCATTGAAGATAGAAAGAGCATTTTTAACGAGTGAGGATTTGCAGAACCTGTTGTAACGTAACGACCAGGGGCGTAATTTCTGTTTTTTTTTTTCTGGGGAGGGGGAAGCAAGATATTTTTTCGGCGACAGTGACCTTGTTGAATCTATTTTATTTATTAATCATGTATAAATTAGAAACTTTAATCAGAAAATTTCAGTTTTATATACTTAAGTAAGCATTATTTGAATAACTAAATACAAAAAATAGATTTTATGCACTTACAATTCTAAATCCAGGAAGGGGGGCATTTGCCCATCACCTGCTCTAATTTCACTATATCACAGCTCAATATGTCTGGAAATGTGGTGCTATAGGATATATACATATATATTTGCGCGTAAAGAGTAGGTAACGATGGATTAGTGCTCCAAAGGATTAACTTCAAACAATTAACACAGAGAGGGCCGCGAGCTACAAAAATACAATATATAATTAACTATCATCATCAAGGTGTGACCGATACATAGAAGACAAATGCCTAGAGATCTCTCATATAAATAGGGCGCTGATTCCCTTAATAACATACACAGCAAACAAGCACTCAAAATATAGCATACTATTTTGCTTAGTGACACGGGGAGTTGTCCCTGTTTAAAACACAGAGATGTAGCGTAGCGACTTAACAACAATTATTTCACTGCCGAATTGGTAGACAAACAGGTTACTGTCCAACTCGCCCCAGGTTGATAATAGTACAGACACGAATATAACAAGCGCGTACCAGCCTGTATCTCACTATATTATATCCAAGAAAGATGTCAGTCAAATTCGTGGCTAGAGACGGTCCTGCCCTTGCAAAAATCCAAATTTTAGGCCCAAAAACAGCAACTAGGGCGAAACAGGGTATAGTCTCCACTTCACGGGCCTCTCTATCAGAACAAGGTGCAAGAGCAATCGGGGCTTTTCTCAACACGGGTCGGATATGAATAAGTTCAGTGCAGAAAATAACTTAAGTAATAAAGAACTAATGAAAACGGCGGGAAGTCCAAGGTTCTGGGCCAACCCACGGTTAAATGGGGCGACTGAATGGTATCCCATTGGAAAGGTAACCTTTCAGACTTTTGGTGGAAGTAGTGTAGCTGGGTAGAAACTGGAAAGGTATCCTTTCCGATTTCTTAAAATGTTTTAGTATTAATGCCAATACGGACTGGAAAGATAACCCCTCGGAAAGGTTACCTTTCAGAACTTTCAAGTTATATTTCAGTACGAGTACTAGTATATTGGAAATGTAAAGGCTATGCTGCATCGGGCTGTTGCCATGCAGTTCAGTGCAGTGCAAACGCGCTTATGGAATATGATTGGTCCTTGTGACTCTTGACGTCAGAGCCGATGTGCAAAAGTAGTGCTGTGCAATGAACCTGATCTGCAGTCGATCTGCCGCGCGTGCGTGATTTGCTATCAGTCTATCATTAAATATGTCACGAAAAAGAAGCCAATGAAATGTTATCCGGACGTGCATAATCGGAAAAGCAAGCTATCACACGTATTTTTAAAAATATTATGGTGGAATTTTTTGACAAGAAAAATACGTATTATATTTATACAATGTATTATAAATAACGTTTGGCACTTTTATCTGATTGTTGCATTAACTAAACAATATAAATAAATTTAGCACGAAAGAAAAAACAACTCGAATAATAAGAATAGTGTTTGAACTAATACTATATTCTTAATATTAGCCAGCAAGGCAACAACATTCACTGTAACACACACAGGGCAGACCGCCAGCTTTGCAGTTGACATCAGCAAGATATCAGAAGTTAACATCAGCCAAATGCAGCACCGTTCGAAGCGTGTCATTCGCGCCTTATAAACAGGTGGACAGGTACATGTTCGTGTGTCATGTAGTGGAAGAAACAAATTAATGAATAATTTTTTCCTGCCATTTTATTCTACACTGCATTAACGGCTATTGAACCATTGGTTTGCTTATGTGAAGACGTTGCATTTACGTCTTATGCCGAAACCCTCGCTTGATTTCTGCCACTTCTTGACCACGTCGTTACAATTACTAAGGGATAAAAATGCAATGTCTGGGATATGGTTCTTCGATAATAAAACAATATTACACCAATACGCTACCGGAGTCGTCTGCAATGCGAATACACGCGCACGGCCACATTGATATGTGGAAAAATACGCTGTTTTTACGTGAAACGTTGTAACAGTGCATGTTTATTGCAAATTATTATGAAAATACAATTTTCATTTCACGAGGCATAACACATCCAATACGTATGTTTGAGAAACTGTAAATATCGGACTAACTAGTGGTTTTAAAATAGAAATTATTACAAGAAATACCGCACCATCACCACTCTCAGTCCAGCTGTTTAGAGGACGTGTATGAGCGTGTTAAATTATAATCCCTAATAAATAGTTATACTTTACAAACTATGGTCCTCACATTACAAATAGCGGTACAATACACGTTTAACAAACACGATGAGTAGTAGGATAATGTAAGTTTCAGGACACAGGCTGCAGGCTGTGGATCAGTGGATCAGTCCGTCAGCTTGGATAACGTCACGGCGGCCATATTGGATCAGTCCGCCATCTTGTTGTGCACGGCGGCCATTTTGTCACATGTCATATTATGTCACATTATGTCATATCATGTCACACTGTCATATCATTTCACACTATGTCATATAATGTCACAATATGTCCTATCATTTCACACTATGTCATATCATGTCACATTATGTCCTATGTTATGTCTTATATCACATGTTATATCTTATACCATATGTTATGTCTTATATCATATGTTATATCTTGTACCATATGTTATGTCTTATTCAATATGTTATGTCTTACATTATGTATTATGCCATATGTTATGTCTTATGCCATGTGTCACGTCACATCATATCGCCCATCTTGTTGTGTCCTCCATCTTGTTTCAAGCAATCATTTCTTTGAGGGAATTTTTCCCTGCAGGAGGGAATTTTTCCCCTCGAAATTTCCCTCATCATCTGCTTGGAGGTCATGTTTGTTTCCATCATTGGCTACTACTTGACGCTAGTGTCACAGTTTTTACCATCATTAGCTGCTAGGTGGTGCTGCAGTCGACATCCGCCATGTTTGTTAAACATCTACATCGCTGTCTGCTAGAGTGCTCTAGTATCACTATTGTTGCAAGGTGGAAGTTGCTCATGTTTGTATATGGGAGAATAGACCTTATAATTTTATTTTTAGAGAGTTAAAAATTTTTATTTTGCCGGGTGTGTGTTTTGAACTTGCAAACTTTGTGTTACCAGTCATGCGCCCTAGCCCACTTTTTTTGTCAGTTATTCTTTTATTGTACTAATGAAACACGCCTATACACACATTATGATACACACAATACAATACACATAATATAATACATACATTAGAATACATACTATATAATACACACATTATAACAGTCACATCATGTACGTCCATGACCCATATTATCATGATACAACGAATGCAATCGTCTGTCAACACGCCGTGAGATGGGGGGTACACTACTAGAACCCAAACAAATATACACCATAGTGTCGTTCTAATATGTTACGCTGTAGGAAGTCCCATCATCATGTGCGAAGTATTTGAATATAGTCACTAAGTGCCACTGGGGAGTCCTGGACAGCTGTGATAAGAATAGTGTGTGCGAGGAACCAAACAGCCGCCCGTTGTCTAATCCTTGGGAAGAGCTTAAATCGAAGATCTACGATATCGTTGTCATTAAGGTCTATTACTGCAAGACACATAATATTAGCGATTCTTGTTTTAGTCCTCCTCCAGATGTGTTGTGTTGCCGAACAGGAAATTACCCTATGTAGTGCCGTGTCTACGCATCCACACCACAGACAGTCAGCAGTTCTGGTGAGCCCTATCTTCTATCTTTGTACGCCGTTTGTATAATATCAGTATTATACATAAAAAGCGCAGTCCGTAAGCATGTTGGTGTGTTCGTATCAGACAGTTCCACACCAAATTGTACGTCATTGACCGAGGAACGAAAAATATGCATCGGAACATGTCTGCACTCCTCTTTAAGGAGCGTCGCGTATAAAGTCTTTGTTGTCGCACACGTTCCTGTTTGCATGGTCGTTATGAATTCCATTGTTTTCACACATACCCTCCAGTACTGTGCGGGAAGGATATGAAGGTGGTCGTATATATGACGATGAATGTTCTTTGAAGTCTCCTCGCCGTGTAGAAAAGTGTCAATATCATTCGCCGCGAACATCGCTGTAGTTTTTGACTTAATGTCTATCATCCCCAAACCACCAGCACTTGTTGGGAGATGCAGTTGTGTCCATGCCACTTTCAAAAATTGAGATTTCCAGATATACCAGCCTGTGTACTTTATAATCTGCGCCAGTTGAGAGGGCGGTAGTGGTAGAAAGTGTGCAGTATACCACAATTGAGAAAGGACGAACACATTGAAAGTATGGACACGTTGTATTATATTTTGTTTCCTTGTCGCGAAGGCTATCATTTTGCCGCGGCACTTAGATACCACTTCCGTCCAATTCTCCAGCAACAGCTCAGATAGCTCTTTATAAAAGGTTATACCTATTATCTTCAACTGTTCAACAACTCTGAAATTGTGGCGAAGTAGCGATGAGCCCGTAGTAGTGACATTATTCAGGGCGAAAAAAGCACTGTTCTGATTATTCACCTGCATGTTAGAGACTGCTTGGTATTGCACGACGCACTGTGTGATTGCATCGATGTCCCGTTGCGACCGTACGATGCAAGTGACATCATCGGCGTAAGCAGAGAAATGTATCAAACCTCGCCCTATAGGAGACTTTTCCATGCGCTCATGTAAGAGACGTAGAAAAGGTTCTAAAACAATCGTGAACAAAATCATGGATAAGGGACACCCCTGCCAGACTGATCTCCGAATGGCAATGTGTGGCATTAGATGGCCCATTGATCTGTATCCGTTAGGAAATATATCTGAATGTCATCCGCGCCCAGTCTATCACCTCGTGTGGAAAGGCGAACGTACGCAGTACTGCCAGAATGAAATCGTGATGCAGTCTGTCAAATGCTTTATGAAAGTCTAAATGGAGAAATGCGCCAGTATTTTTGTCAATCTTGGCTTGTAGATACACATTTCACAGTGCCGTGAAACTGTTGTGTATTGTCCGCCCAGTGATCGAGCGGGTTTGCCCCGCACATATGATTTGCCCTAGGACCTGTCGGATACGTTTAGCAATCTCCCTCATTATTAGCTTATAGTCAGTGCTCAATAGCGTTATCGGCCGGTAATCTTCAACGGTCTGCGGTGTGTGTGTTTTTGGCACCAGGACTATGACACACTCACGTTGTGATTTGGCGAGTGATTTAGTGCGAAGAACGTCCCGTATAATGTCTCCAACAGCCGGTCCTATTATGTCCCAGTAATGTGAGTAAAACTCGTATTGGAGTCCATTCGCGCCAGGAGATTTATCGTGAGGTAGCCGTTTAATGATGTCTAAGATTTCCGCGTTCATCACTGGAGCGACCAACTCGCCAGCGCCCTCCTGATCAAACGGTTCTGTGCAATGTGACAATACTTCCGTAAGCGCCCCAGCCCGTATGTCTTCTGGTGTAAATAACCGTGAGTAGTATTCTGTGCATGTCTTCGCGTTAGAGTGTTGGTCCAAATACACTACCCCATCTTGGTCACTGAGTTTGGTGATGGCTAATTGGCCATGATGGTGCTCTTGCTTGCACACCATGTATAGGATCAGGGTTTCTCCCGTTGCGATGGATACGTCTTTAAGCAGAGCAGACTGAGCAGAAAGTTTTGCCACTTGCACGTCTAGTATCTTCTGTTTTACCGCTCGGATGCGGACTAGAGTGACCGGATCGTCTGCAGCCGACTGATGCCACTCATGTAAAATAGTCTCGTAGAAAGAAAATGTTTGGGCACGTTGTGCTGCTATTTGCCGCGAGTGTGTCATAAAAAATTTCCGTATTTTATGTTTGACATATAGGTACCACCAGGTGATCGTAGTCGGATACTGACGTCGGCGCTCTATCCATACATTCCATTCACGTTGAAATTCCTCTTTAATGTATGCATGACATAATAACTGAGTATTCATTTTCCAGTATCCGCATCCCCACCTCCATACAGACGAAAATTCCCTGTGCGTGATCTTGACCATGTGATGATCACTGATAGCAATGGGGAGGACGGTATATGACATAATGTCAGTCTTGCGTTCAGTATAAACATAAACTTGTCCAGCTGTGTTTTCGAGTTCGCTGTGACACGTGTGAAATGCGGTTTCTGACATGGAACAATATCTGTTACGTCCAGTAATTTTAAGTGATGTACAATCTCTAACAGCGGCGAATTTATCGGGTAAGACCCACCTTCATGATCGATTGGAGCTATGACGCAGTTAAAGTCACCACCAAGAATCAATCGGTTTCCACCGCAGTGTAGAAAAGGGACGATGTTCGTAGTGTAAAATATGTCTCGTTCGCGCTACGCTTGCGCACCAGAGGGGGCAAAAACGTTTACTAGATGGACATCCTGTATGTCGCCAGCAATCACTCGACCAGAAGGGTGACGTAAGATATTGGACATTTCAAACCCACCTCTCGTGACGAAAGCCGTACCGGAGGAATGGTCACCAATGTTCACGTATAAATTCATATTCCGGAAGAAAGGAATCTTTACAGGAACAATTTCTTGCAAAAATAAAACATCTATCGCATTAAGGTACATGACACGTAAATTTTTTTTCAATTTTGACGTTTATCGAGACTCTACACATGTTCAGAGTAGCCAAGGTGTGGACTGTAATCATTACTTTTTGCGTTTACCTTTGCCGCCACTCAGGTCTTTAACAGATGTTGCTCGACGGGTTACATCAAGAGCTTCCAGGCCGCTCGAGCGAGAACTCCATGGTCGGCTATCACTAGTTTTAACTTTCAAACTGTCCTGCTTGTGACCACCTTTAAGCATATCTGTTATATCCGTGTTACGCTTACCTTTAGTAGGCGAAGCCGTGGCCGTCTGGATGTCCTGTGAGACGCCGACCACCGCCAAGGGTGGCCCATGCGGCTCAAATGACATCGCCCTGTGACTCGCCTGCACCTCATGGGACAGCGACGCTCCTACATCCTGCGACGGTGGTGTGTGCAACTGTCCACTGAAGCTGTGCCCCTGTTGAACATCGCTGTCGGCGAGATAGCCAGACACGCCGATCTCCGGACGGTGGTCCCTGTTTTCCGCGGCAGGTTGAATGTTCATGGAGTCGTCGGGCACGTTCTGGTCATCGTCATCCTACCTTGTAGTTGAAATATCGTCATCCATCGTGGACAGGATAATGTTAGAGGCATGTGGGGAATCCCGCCGTACATCAGGTCGCTCGTCAGAAACCTTGGCATCGCCACCGCCGTCATCGTCGCATTGGTCCTCTAAGTTGTCAACGAGATGTGTTGTAGGAAACCCTGTCGGCACGTCTGCTGTACGTATCGCGCCAAGTGAACCATCCTTTATCGTTATATGTTCGCCTGGAGGCACTTGCGAAGGTTGTGTTGGGCGAATTATTAAATCAGAAGTATTAGGGACGGACTCTGGAAAGTGTGTATCGAATGTACTGCCTGCGACAACCTGACTGAAGGATGCCTTTCCCCATTGTTGTATACTGCGCGTGTCCTTAGCCTGCAATGTGAAGAATGAAACTCGTTCATGACGAGGTTGTCGACAATAGTTGCATGTTCGTGGTTGTCCGGGGTAAATTACGACACCGTATGCACCTTCAATGTTTATGTATGAGGGGATATCTTTGTCAATAACCATACGTGCAATGCGCACCACTGATTTGACGTGAAACTGATACTTAGTGCCCCAGAATTCGTCTTGAAGACTGATCACACGACCGTGTCATTGTAAAAGTGACAGGAGTTTAGAGTTGTCAAGTTCTACGGGAAGGTTAATGATTCTTACCGGCCGGATGTTGTCGATGGCAGGTTCAATGGTGACGAATGTCCGCTCCCCGCTGTCAGAGTAGAGATAAGACGATCCACCGGTGTCGTGCAGGATGTGGTCACACAGCTGTTGCGAAACCCATTTCAGGAAAACACAATGTTGTCGACCATATAGTTGTATCGCTTACAGCTGATCCTCGCGGACGTGCAGCGATGTAGCCCACTGAGCTACGTGTACATGACAACAGGGGGAGGTTAAATAGTGTATATATAAAAATAACTTTTGTACCAGATAAATGTTCACATTTAATTTATTTTCATTTACATGTTTAGCATACCTATATCTTATTGATGATATATATTAAATAGTATTAACTATTTTTATCCTACGAAACCTCAAAGCGGGCAATTGAATCATTTTTATGTGATTCTAAAAATCCACAAATAAGTGCACCTACGAAACCTCAAAGCAGGCATTTGAATCATAATCATATGATTCAAATAAATGCAAGCACGAATCCTCAAAGCGGGCAATTGAATCAATTTTATGTGATTAAAAATATCCGCAAATAAGTGCACGCACGAATCCTCAAAGCACGCAATTGAATCCTTTTTGTGTGATAAAAAAAATTAGCCTAATAAGTGCACGCATGAATCCTCAAAGCGGGCAAATGTATCATTTTCATATGATTCTAATAAATGCACGCACGAATCCTTAAAGCGGGCAATTTAATCTTTTTTATGCGATTCAAAAAATCTGCAAATAAGTGCACGCATGAATCCTCAAAGCAAGCAATTTAATAATTTTCATATGATTCAAATAAATGCACACTCGAATCCTCAAAGCGGGCAATTTAATCATTTTTATGTGATTCAAAAAATCCGCAAATAAGTGCACGCACGAATCCTCAAAGCGGGCAATTGAATCATTTTTATGTGATTCAAAAATCCGCAAATAAGTGCACGCACGAAACCTCAAAGTGGGCAATTGAATTATTTTCACATGATTGAAATAAATGCACACACGAATCCTCAAAGCGGGCAACTGAATCATTTGAACACAGGCTTCAAGCTGAGGAGCAGCTAACATCAAAATCCACAACGATAAGCACCTTGTCATCAGCTGCCTAGAAGTAGTAACTATTTCTGCTCTACGAATCCTCAAATGCAGGCAATTGAAGCATAAAAAGTTTGCAAAGCGGGTAAGTAAATAACTTACATGTATCAAATAAAACAACGATGTACGATTTTATGTATAGACAGGTCCAAGACACGTGTCTCGTAGACTGCGACTTGAGAAAAAAATCGAAACATCATATATTTTTAAAAAAGGAATGTTACATAATCTACTGAATTTGTTCAGAGATAACCGGGACATAGACTACTGTATGCAAGAGGGGTCTAATCCAACACCTTGGTTATTTTTCACACAGTGAACATCTAAAAATGTGATATAATACACTGAATTAATTTCAAAATGTCTGGAGATATATATTTTAGAAGCCTCGTAGGTAATGGCGTGAGAATTTTTTTCACCCATCTCGATTCCCACATACGAAAATCTGGAGACTGACCTCGTAAAACTTGACAGGAAGGCGAGCATTCTAACCATAGTTATTTTTCTACCATCTCGCTGGAGCCACACACATTTGTCCGTAAAACTAATTCCTAGCTATCGACTTGGCACAAACTGTCTTTTATTTTCATTAAGCACATGCTGGTAAAATGGTGACAATATTGTTTCCCTCTGTAGTCTACCAGCAACAATATAAAGCGCGTTTTCTTGATCATTCGTCATTCAGTTTGCTGAGAACTGTCAACATGGAATATTTTCATCCAGCGAATCATTATGACATTGTGACACCTGGCTCAAGTAGGGTATCGTACTGTTACTGGTCACGCAGTCTATTGCAAAGCTTTACAGAAATATGCGATGGTACTTATCACAGTCTTTATATAAGCGAACCACTAAGCCACGAACCAACTTGACAAATCATTGATTGTACTACTTATGGGCACTGTGCAGTCTTCCACATGCGGCAAGAAACACAGTTACCCTGCTCCGAGGAGGACGTAATGAGATTTTCAAGTATCTACTACTAGAATATAATGCTTAATACTCAAGACTAAAGTAAATTGTGACGGCATGCAGCAGCGAAAAGGCAACGGCTAGGTGTTCACTGCTGTGTGCAAGAAACATGGGAGAAGATGACGACAGCCCTGTTGATCGCAACCAATCGTCAGTTGCAGTAACATCAGCATGGATTCATTCAACAGGAAAATGTCAAAGAGGAATGAATAGACACTTGATTTCGATGTATGTCAGCAGCAATATGCGTTATAAATTTCGTCTGTACCAACTTTCAACAAGTACTGTTTTAGTGTTTTTGTGTGCGCTATGTCTAACCAAGAGGACAACGTATTTTTTTACTAGCATAAATAGATATACTGATCCCTCAGTTGTTAACTGATCGCTAAGGAGTAAACATCTTACCACAGTGTTCTCGAACAAGAATGAATACTATGAATGAGGAACTACAAGTCTCTGCTCAGTGTACGCATGCGAAAGACCTTTTTCCAGCAACGAAGAATCACAGCTGCGATTTTTGCAACAAGACATTTAATAAATCGCATAATGCGAGAAGACATGAAAAGTGGATATGTGTGAAAAACCCGTCTCGCAAGCAGCTGCATTGTGATACGTGCCATATGAAAATAGCAAAGACAAGATCTTATGGAGAGACATCATGCATCATGTAAAGAACTTGTTCCTTTACTTGTGAATCGCTATTTGCAGAAGTTTCGATCATCAAGTTGCAAAATGGAGCCTACAGAAGTGAAAACTGATTCCGCAACAGAGCCGAAGACATCAGAATTGACATCCTCATCATCATGTAGCTACTGTAACAAAACATTTTCATGTGCTCGTAATGCAAACAGACATGCAGCCCACAAATGTAAAATTAATCCTAGTAGTAAAGCTTACAGATGTGATAGCTGCAATCATTTGTTTGCACGTGTTGACAATCTAAACAAACATCAGAAAATATGTACAGGACCTGTTCCCCTTTCAAAACCATTATTACCGTCACCGCAGAAAAGAAATAGACTTGTAAATGGTGCTGCTGAAAATGACTATGAGTAAATGTGTACTACAACAATAACTTCTGATCAGCATGCGAACACTGTGGACAATTCTGCGAACAATGCAACAACATCAAGATACAAGCGCGGACAATGCAACAAGGCTTTTGCTACGAGTTCAAATATGAGACGTCATGAGAGAAGTAAAATGTATGTTAAGGGAAAAGGTTATGCTTATTACACGAAAACTTGTTTTAAATGCAATCTTCCATTCAAGTGCTATGAACGAAAAGATATTCAGGATGATGTTCTTAGCCGTAAGATTCATCGCGAACAGGAAGTTGCATGTAACAAGGCATGTAAGGAGCATGAAGATATGTGTACAGTTCCAGTCCTGAAGCCTGTACAGGCTGTAAATGTGACCAATAGCAATGGATTAATTTTGAAGGAATCGGTTTCCGAGGCACTCTGAAGACTTATGTAGCACCTAGTGTATCAGACACTACAAAAGATATTAGCTCATTTCTAACCGATATGAAACAAAAATTAAACTGTCAACTTACAGAAGAACTGGAAAACCATGGTTCGTTAAAATATAATTTGTAGTTAGACTTTGACTACACTAAACCAGGGCCTCATGAAGATGAATTCTGCAAAAAAGCTATTAAGACATCAAATGTGCCTCTATACGATACCCAGCAGATCGAAAAAAGTGTTGAAGCTGCTGTACAAAAACTTTGTCAAGAGGAAGAAGAAATGATTGCAAAGGGTTCGGGCCGGACGCTTCAGTGTGTCAATCATTTAGAGCTGCGAACAAATGTTTTCTGTCCAATTGCCAAATAACATGCAGTGAAAATAAATGTAATTAAAATGTGTATTATACTGTAAATAAATGATTTACTGTTTGTAATAAAGTGTGTTTTATTTATAGAGTGTAAAACATGTATGTTCAACCAGTAAGTGATACATACATAAGTTCAAATATTTTGTGTTTCTAAATATGATATGTTATCCTGCCTCTGCAAGTAAAAGATAATGCAGTACATTAAATAATTATGCTTATAAAAGAAGTTATAGGTTACAAATAAAGCAGGGATGAAAATGTAAATACGTTATAAAGAATGCATGTCCAGTCAAGTACAAGATATTGACGATAAAGTATGATTGTTTTTAATATCATCTCACCAGGCTAATGTGACCAGTAAATACAATTTATTACAAATACTCGCATAATGTTTCAAAGAGCAGTTATGTTTTACTAGTTGGATAATATTGTTTTTTTATACTTGAAAATGGAGAATTACCATTAATTTTCTAGGGGTAAGATAAAGATAAGCTAGGTTCACACTGTTCACTTGACATCACATTAATTTGCTCGAAGTAATTTTTCTAACGAACTTGTTTCAGTTATGCTGTATGATTAAGTACCTTATTGAATAAATAGACGTCTTCTGGTTCCCAAGGAAGGCTCTCTAGATTGGAATTCAAGCTAAAAGCGAAGACTTACACTTATGCAAACACGTCCACATAAATTATTTTTTTTCGTCTGTTTGAATCAGGAGAAAATTGCGTGTCTTCGGGGACGTCAGAGTTCTGCTGTCGCAAGGGATTCAGAGGTGATAACTGTAGCAATGTCATAGTCTTGGTAATATATGGATTGCCACCACTAACCTACAGAGCATGCAGAGAGTGCTGAGCTAATTGCGGAACTAATTGCGGAGCATGCGGAGCTAATTGCGGATCATGCGGAGCTGATTGCGGAATTTAATTGTAGAGCGTGCGGAGCTAATTGCAGATCATGCGGAGCTATGTGCGGAGAGAATGTTTGTTACAAGTGTGGGGTACAGATGACACGTAAGGATAACCTAGAACGACACATAGGCACATGCGAGGGTGTGGTGAAACAGACTGCAACACACAACTGTAGGTTTTGTAATATGACTTTTACAAACACTAGCGAAGCGCATAGGCACGAGTCAAGCTGTGCTTTCAATGCTAATAAGACAACACTAACATGTAATAATTGCGGAATATCATACACTAGGGCAAGAAACTTAAATGCACACATGAAGAAGTGTAATGGTCCAGCCCCGCCCCCAGCAAATAAAGCGTGAGAATTGTGGTGCTGCGGTGCTAATTGCGGTGCCTGTGGTGCTTGCAGTGCTAAGTGCAGTGCCTGTGGTGCTAAGTGCGGTGCCTGCGGTGCTAAGTGAGGTGTCTGCAGTGTTAATTGCAGTGCCTGCGGTGCTAATTGCGGTGTCTGCGGTGCTAATTGCGATGTCTGCGGTGCTAAGAGCGGTGCTAATTGCGGTGCCTGCAGTGCTAAGTGTGGTGCTAAGTGCGGTGCTAAAAGGAGCTAATTACAGAGGTTGAGGAGAAGTAACATGAGGAGGAATGAAGATGAGTATGAGGAGGAGCATGAGAAGGAGCGCGAGGAAGGATATGAGGAGGAGCATAAGGATAAGACTGATATGCAAATTGCGGTGCTAATTCCAGTGCTAATTACAGTGCTAATTACAATGCTAATTGCAGGGCTGAGTGCAGTGTCTGTGGTGATATGTGCAACGCTCAACACGTTATGCCTACATAATTGTTCGGTGCCTGCAGAGCATAGGACAACCTCCCTATGCAGCGCAGGCAACGAACAATTATGTAGGCATAACATGTTGAGCATTGCACATATCACCACAGACACTGCACTCAGCCCTGCAATTAGCATTGCAATTAGCACTGTAATTAGCACCGCAATTTGCATATCAGACTTATCCTTATGCTCCTCTTCATACTTTTCCTCGTGCTCCTTCTCATGCTCCTCCTCATACTCATCTTCATTCCTCCTCATGTTGCTTATCCTCAACCTCTATAATTGGCTCCTTTTAGCACCGCACTTAGCACCACACTTAGTACCGCAGGCACCGCAATTAGCACTGCACTTAGCACCGCAGGCACCGCATTTAGCACCGAAGGCACCGCAATTAGCACCGCAATTAGCACCGCAGGCACCGCGATTAGCACCGCAGGCACTGCAATTAGCACTGCAGGCACCGCACTTAGCACCGCAGACACCGCACTTAGCACTGCAGGCACCGCAATTAGCACAGCAGACACCGCAATTTGCACTGCAGGCACTGCAAGCACCGCAATCAGCACTGCAGCACCACAATTCACATGCTTTCATTGCTGGGGGTGGGGCCGGACCATTACATTTCTTCATGTGTGCATTTTAGTTGCTTTATTTGTAACCTATAACTTCTTGTATATGCATAATTATTTAATGTACTGCATTATCTTTCACTTGTAGAGGCAGGATAACATATCATATTTAGGAACACAAAATATTTGAACTTATGTATGTATCACTTACTGTGTATAGAACCGATATCATGGACATACGCCATTGCTTGCGAATGTTGCCGTCTTGCAGAAAACATCCACAATAAAACGAAAAACAGCAACAAAAACCAACAAAGAAAAGTCGAGCGTTAGCTGTTGTCAACAAACAAATAACATACATACAGTCCTAGAGAGGGACATAGTCATAGCCACAAAGTGGAACAGATAAAAAAAGAATTCTTAGCGAATGGTAATCCTAAGGGCACCATAGACAAACATATGAACAATATTTAATCACATTTCAATTCTCAGCAATCAACCGAAAAACCCACGGGAACACTGGTCATCCCATATGTGCAGGGCTTGTCTGAGAAAATAAGGCGACTTGGTAATAAGTACGGACTACAAACAGCTTTTCGGTCAACTTCCACAATAAAAAATATTGTTACCAAAGTAAAACCAGTTACAGAAGAACAAAACAACCAGAACTGTGTCTATAAAATACCTTGCGAATGTGGAAGCATGTACATTGGAGAAACTGGCAGGCCACTCACCACACACCTTAAAGAACACCAAAATAACATCAAAAAAGGTGAAACTGAAAAATCCAGACTAGCCGAACATGTCTGGGAAAATAGTCACAAAATAATGTGGGAAGAGGCTACCGTAATCACACAGGAGGCAAACCAGACCAAAAGAAAAATAAAAGAATCAGCATTCATTATCAGCAATAGTAAAGTCATCAGCCAGCAGAGTATTCAACTAAAAAATATTTGGATTCCTTTAATTAAAAAAAACTTCTTTAAATACACACAATTAATAATAATGAATATATATTTTGTTCTTTAAACTTCCATCTTTGTAAAACTATAGAACTGGATACATTTTTCACTGCATAATCTCCCATTACAAGCTGCGCGACCAATTAGGAGGCAGCTGCACTCTCATTGGCTGAGCTATAAGTAGGCGTTTTTCCTATATAAGACACCTGTTTTTTTTCCAGATGCCACAGTCAATCTGCTGGAGTTCCTCAGTCTGCACGTGTGCCTGAAGACGGGAACAGATCCCAGTTCCCGAAACGTCGCATCTGTTGTCGTCCAAGAAGCTTTCTATTTTTTCGTCCGTTTTTTTCGTGTTTCGTCGCTGTTTCACACTCATTTAGTCTCTCGACTTTTGTGTTGTCTTCGTTGTGTTTGTCTGTCTATTACCTGTTTTCATAAGTCTCTTTTCTGTATTCTCGTTCGTTTTTGATGTGTCGTCTTTAATCACACGACTATATTCCAGCTAGGAATTAATTTTTTTGAATTTTTTTTGTTGTTTGTTTTTTTATCTGTTCCACTTTGTGGCTACGACTATGTCCCTCTCTAGGACTGTATGTATGTTATTTGTTTGTTGACAACAGCTAACGCTCGACTTTTCTTTGTTGGTTTTTGTTGTTGTTTTTCGTTTTATTGTGGATGTTTTCTGCAAGACGGCAACATCCATGATATCGGTTCTATACATAATACCAACCCATTGCAAGAATCGTTCAAAGATCACATCACTTACTGGTCTAAACATATATGTTTTACACTCAATAAATAAAACTCACTTTATTATAAACAGTATATCATTTATTTACAGTATAATACATATTTTAATTACATTTCTTTTCACTGCATGTTATTTGGCAATTGGAGAGAAAACAATTGTTCACAGCTCTAAATCATTGACACACTGAAGCGTCCAGCCCGAACCCTTAGCAATCATTTCCTCTTCCTCATGACAAAGTTTTTGTACAGCAGCTTCAACATTTTTTCGATCTGCTGGGTATCGTATAAAGGCACATTTGATGTCTTACATGCTTTTTTGCAGAATTCATCTTCATGAGGTTCTGGTTTAGTGTAGTCACAGTCTAACTACAAATTATATTTTAACGAACCATGGTTTTCCAGTTCTTCTGTAAGTTGACAGTTTAATTTTTGTTTCATATCGGTTAGAAATGAGCAAATATATGTTGTAGTGTCTGATACACTAGGTGCTACATAAGTCTTCAGAGTGCCTCGGAAAGCCGATTCCTTCAAAATGAATCCACTGCTATTTGTCACATTTACAGCCTGTACAGGATTCAGGATTGGAACAGTACACATTTCTACATTCTCCTTACATGACTTGTTACATGCAGCTTCCTGTTCGCGATGAATCTTACGGCTAAGAACATCATCCTGAATATCTTTTCGTTCATAGCACTTGAATGGAAGATTGCATTTAAAACATGTTTTCGTGTAATAAGCATAACCTTTTCCCTTAACATACATTTTACTTCTCACATGACGTCTCATATTTGAACTCGTAGCAAAAGCCTTGTTGCATTGTCCGCGCTTGCATCTTGATGTTGTTGCATTGTTCACAGAATTGTCCACAGTGTTCGCATGCTGATCAGAAGTTATTGTTGTAGTACACATTTCTTCATCGTCATTTTCAGCAGCACCATTTACAAGTCTATTTCTTTTATGCAGTGACGGTAATAATGGTTTTGAAAGGGGAACAGGTCCTGTACATATTTTCTGATGTTTGTTTAGATTGTCAACATGTGCAAACAAATGATTGCAGCTATCACATCTGTAAGCTTTACTACTAGGATTAATTTTACATTTGTGGGCAGCATGTCTGTTTGCATTACGAGCACATAACAATGTTTTGTTACAGTAGCTACATGATGATGTGGATGTCAATTCTGATGTCTTCGGCTCTGTTGCGGAATTTTTTTTTAATTCTGTAGGCTCCATTTTGCAACTTGATGATCGAAACTTCCGCAAATAGCGATTCACAAGTAAAGGAACAAGTTCTTTACATGATGAACGATGTCTCTTCATAAGATCTTGTCTTGCTATTTTCATATGGCACGTATCACAATGCAGCTGCTTGCGAGACGGGTTTTTCACACTTATCCACTTTTCATGTCATGTCGCATTATGCGATTTATTAAATGTCTTGTTGCAAAAATCGCAGCTGTGATTCTTCGTTGCTGGAAAAAGGTCTTTCGCATGCGTACACTGAGCAGAGACTTGTAGTTCCTCATTCATAGTATTCATTCTTGTTCGAGAACACTGTGGTAAGATGTTTACTCCTTAGCGATCAGTTAACAACTGAGGGATCAGTATCTCTATTTATGCTAGTGAAAAAAATACGTTGTCCTCTTGGTTAGACATAGCGCACACAAAAACACTCAAACAGTACTTGTTGGAAGTTGGTACAAACGAAATTTATAACGCATATTACTGCTGACATACATCGAAATCAATGTCTATTCATTCCTCTTTGACATTTTCTTGTTGAATGAATCCATGCTGGTGTTACTGTAACTGGCGATTGGTTGCGATCAACAGGGCTGTCGTCATCTTCTCCCATGTTTCTTGCACACGGCAGTGTACACCTAGCCCTTGCCTTTTCGCTGCTGCATGCCATCATAATTTACTTTAGTCTTCAGTATTAAGCCATATATTCTTGTCGTAGACACTTGAAAATCTCATTACGTCCTCCTCGGAGCAGGGTAACTGTGCTTCTTGCCGCATGTGGAAGACTGTACAGTACCCATAAGTTGTACAATCAATGATTTGTCAAGTTTATTCGTTGCTTATTGGTTCGCTTATATAAAGACTGTGATAAGTACCATCGCATATTTCTGTAAAGCTTCATAATAGACTGCGTGACCAGTAACAGTACGATACCCTACTTGAGCCTTGTGTTACAATGACATATTGATTCGTTGGATGAAAATATTCCATGTTAACAGTTCACAGCAAACTGAATTACGAATGATCAAGAATACGCGCTTTATATTGTAGCTGGTAGACTACAGAGGGAAACAATATCGTCACAATCTTACCAGCATGTGCTATGTGAAAATAAAAGACAGTTTGTGCCAAGTCGATAGCTAGGAATTAGTTTTACGGACAAGAGTCTGTGGCTCCAGTGAGATGGCAGAAAAATAGCTATGGTTAGGATGCTCGCCTTTCCGTCAATTTTTGCGAGGTCAGTCACCAGATTTTCTTATGTGAGAATCGAGCTGGATGAAAAAAATTGTCACGTCATTACCTACGAGGCTTCTAAAATATATGTATCTAGACATTTTGAAATTAATTCAGTGTATTATATCACCTTTCAGATGTTCACTGTGTTAAAAAAATCCAAGGTGTTGGATTAGACCCCTCTTGAATACAGTAGTCTATGTCCCGGATATCTCTGAACAAATTCAGCCGATTATGTAACATTTCTTTTTTAAAAATATATGATGTTTCGATTTTTTTCTCAAGTCGCAGTCTACAAGACACGTGTCTTGGACCTGTCTATACATAAAATCGTACATCGTTGTTTTATTTGATACATGTAAGTTATTTACTTACCCGCTTTGCAACCTTTTTATGCTTCAATTGCCTGTATTTGAGGATTCGTAGAGCAGAAATAGTTACTACTTCTAGGCAGCTGATGACAAGGTGTTTATCATTGTGGAATTTGATGTTGGCTGCTCCTCAGCTTGAAGTCTGTGCTCAAATGATTCAGTTACCCGCTTTGAGGATTCGTGCGTGCATTTATTTGAATCATATGAAAATAATTCAATTGCCTGCTTTGAGGATTCATGCGTGCACCTATTTGTAGTTTTTTTAATCACATAAAAAGTTTCAATAACCCGCTTTGAGGATTCGTGCGTGCACATATTTGCGGATTTTTTGAATCACATAAAAATGATTCAATTGCCCACTTTGAGGTTTCGTAGGATAGAAATAGTTAATACTATTTAATCATCAATAAGACATAGGCATGCTAAAAGTGTAAATGAAAATTAATTAAATGTGAACATTTATCTGGTCCAAAGGTTATTTTTATATATACACTATTTTACCTCCCCCTGTTGTCAATGCACACGTAGCTCAGTGGTGCAGTATCGAGCCAGCGCTCGCCGTGTGAACGTCGCCCGGCGGAATGTGTGGTCTTAGGTGTTAAACAGGTACGCTCGCTCGCGTGGATTCGTGTATGCTTCTGTACTAGTCATTCTTCTACAATTCCAGTGATAATGCGTGTTAATACTTTACGTATTACTTTTAACAAACGCCCGACTGCTATGGAAATTCACGAATGGATTGTCATGTCGCTGCACGTCCGCGAGGATCAGCTGGAAGCGATACAACTAGATGGTCGACAACATTGTGTTTTCCTGAAATTTGTTTCGCAACAGCTGTGTGACCACATCCTGCAGGACACCGGTGGAACGTCCCAACTCTACTCTGACAGCGGGGAGCGGACACTCGTCACCATTGAACCTGCCATCGACAACAACCTGCCGGTAAGAATCATTAACCTTCCCGTAGAACTTGACAACTCCAAGCTTCTGTCACTTTGACAACAACACGGTCGTGTGATCAGTCTTGAAGACGAATTCTGGGGCACTAAGTATCAGTTTCACGTCAAATCAGGAGTGCACGTTGCACGTATGATTATTGACAAAGATATCCCCTCATACATAAACATTGACGGTGCATACAGTGACGTAATATACCCCGGACAACCACGTACATGCAACTATTGTCTACAACCTCGTCATGAACGGGTCTCTTGCCCCACATTGCAGGCTAAGGACACGCGAAGTATACAACGATGGGGAAAGGCATCTTTCAGTCAGGTTGTCGCAGGCAGTACATTCGATACACACTTTCCAGAGTCCATCCCTATTACCTCTGATTTAATAATTCGCCCAACACAACCTTCGCAAATGCCTCCAGGCGAACATTTAACGACACAGGATGGTTCACTTGGCGCGATACGTACAACAGACGTGCCGACAGGGTTTCCTACAACACCTCTCGTTGACAAATTAGAGGACCAATGCGACGATGACGGCGGTGGCGACGCCAAGGTTTCTGACGAGCGACCTGATGTACGGCAGGATTCCCCACGTGTCTCTAACATTATCCTGTCCACGATGAATGACGATGACCAGAACGTGCCCGACGACTCCATGAACCTACAACCCGCCGCGGAAAACAGAGACCACCGTCCGGGGATCGGCGTGTCTGGCGATTACGCCGACAGCGATGTTCAACTGGGGCACAGCTTCAGTGGACAGTTGAACACACCACAATCGCAGGACGTAGGAGAGTCGCTGTCCCATGAGGCGCAGGCGACTCACAGGGCAATGTCACTTTAGCCGCATGGGCTACCTTTGGCGGTGGCCAGCGTCTCACAGGACATCAATACGACCACGGCTTCGCGTACTAAATGTAAGCATAACATGGACATCACATATACGCTTAAAGGTGGTCACAAGCAGGACAGTTTGAAAGTTAAAGCGAGTGATAGCCGACCATGGAGTTCTCGCTCGAGCCGCCTGGAAGCTCTTGATGTAACCCAACGAGTGACATCTGTTAAAGACCTGACCGTCGGCAAAGGTAAACGCAAGAAGTTATGTTTACAGTCCACACCTTGGCTAACCTGAACATGTGTAGTGTCTCGATAATCGTCAAAATTGAAGAAATCTTATATGTCATGTACCTTAATGCGATAGATGTTTTATTTTTGCAAGAAATTGTTCCCGAAGCGATTCCTTTCTTCCAGAATGTGAATTTATACGTGTACATTGGTGACCATTCCGCCGGTACGGCTTTCGTCACGAGAGCTGGGTTTAAAATATCCAATATCTTACATCACCCTTCTGGTCGAGTGATTGCTACCGACATACAGGATGTCGTCTAGGAAATGTTTACGCCCCCTCTGGTGTGCAAGCGAAGCGCGAACAAGACATTTTTTACACTACGAACATCGTCCCTTTTCTACACTGCGGTGGAAACCGATTGATTCTTGGTGGTAATTTTTACTGCGCCATAGCTCCAATCGATCACGAAGGTGGGTCTTACCCTATGACTTCGCCGCTGTTGGAGATTGTGCGTCACATAAAACTACTGGACGTAACAGATATTGTTCCATGTCAGAAACCGCATTTCACACGTGTCACAGCGAACTCGAAAACACGGCTGGACAGGTTTTATGATTATACTGAACACAAGACGGACATTACATCATATAACATCCTCCCCATTGTTATCAGTGACCCTCACATGGTCAAGATCATGCACAGGGAATTTACATGTGTATGGAGGCGGGGACACAGATTTTGGGAAATAAATGCTCAGTTTTTACGTAATGCATACATTAAAGAGGAATTTCAACGTGAGTGGAACGTGTGGATAGAACACCGACGTCAGCATCCGACTACGATCACCTGGTGGGACCAATATGTCAAACATAAAATACGGACATTTTTTATGACACACATGCGGCAAATAGCAGCACTACGTGTCCAAACGTTTTCTTTCTACGAGACTATTTTACACGAGTGGCAACAGTCAGCTGTAGACGATCCGGTCACTCTAGACCGCATCCGAGCGGTAAAACAGAAGATACTAGACGTGCAAGTGGCAAAACTTTCTGCTCAGTCTGCTCTGCTTAAAGACGTATCCATCGCAATGGGAGAAACACTGATCCTATACATGGCGTGCAAGCAAAAGCACCATCATGGCCAATTAGCCATCACCAAACTCAGTGACCAAGACGGGGTAGTGCATTTGGACTAACACTCTATCGCGAAGTCATGCACAGAATACTACTCACGGTTATTTACACCAGAAGACATACGGGCTGGAGTGCTTACGGAAATATTGTCACACTGCACAGAACGGATTGATCAGGAGGGCGCTGGCGGGTTGGTCGCTCCAGTGATGGAAGTGGAAATCTTAGATGTCATTAAACGGCTACCTCACGTTAAATCTCCTGGCGCAGATTGACTCCCATACGAGTTTTACTCACATTACTGGGACATAATAAGACCGGCTGTTGATGACATGATACAGGACGTTCTTCGCACTAAATCACTCGCCAAATCACAACGTGAGGGTGTCATAGTCCTGGGGCCGAAAACACACACACCGCAGACCGTTGAAGATTACCGGCCGATAACGGTATTGAACACTGACTATAAGCTAATAATGAGGGAGATTGCTAAACATATCCGACAGGTCCTAGGGCAAATCATATGTGCGGGGCAAACCTGCTCGATCCCTGGACGAACAATACTCAACAGTGTCACATCACTGCGAAATGTGTATCAACAAGCCAAGATTGACAAAAGTACTGGCGCATTTCTCCATTTAGACTTTCATAAAGCATTCGACAGACTGCATCACGATTTTATTCTGGCAGTACTGCGTACGTTCGCCTTTCCACACGAGGTGATAGACTGGGTGCGGATGACATTCAGAGATATTTCCTCACGGATACAGGTCAATGGGCACATAATGACACCCATTCCCATTCGGAGATCAGTCCGGCAGGGGTGTCCCTTACCCATGTTTTGTTCACGATTGGTTTAGAACCTTTTCTATTTCTCTTACATGAGCACATGGAAACATCTCCTATAGGGCGAGGTTTGATACATTTCTCTGCTTACGCCGATGACGTTACTTGCATCGTACGGTCGCAACAGGACATCGATGCGATCACTCAGTGCGTCGTGCAATACCAAGCAAACTCTAACATGCAGGTGAATAATCAGAACAGTGCTTTTTTCGCCCTGAATAATGTCACTAATGCAGGATAACCTCTACTTCGCCACAATATCAGAGATGTCGAACAGTTGAAGATATTAGGTATAACCTTTTATAAGGAGCTATCCGAGCTGTTGCTGGAGAATTGGACAGAAGTGGTATCAAAGTGCCGCGGCAAAATGATAGCCTTCGCGACAAGGAAACAAAATATAATACAACGTGTCCATACATTCATTGTGTTCGTCCTTTCTCAATTGTGGTATACTGCACACTTTCTACCACTACCGCCCTCTCAACTGGCGCAGATTATAAAGTACACAGGCTGGTGGTATATCTGGAAATCTCAATTTTTGAATGTGGCGCGGACACAACTGCATCTCCCAACGAGTGCTGGTGGTTTGGGGCTGATAGACATTAAGTCAAAAACTACAGCGATGTTTGCGGCGAATGATATTGACACTTTTCTACACGGCGAGGAGACTTCAAAGAACATTCATCATCATATATATGACCACCTTCATATCCTTCCAGCACAGTACCGGAAGGTATGTGTGATAACAATGGAATTCATAACGACCATGCAAACAGGAACGTGTGCGACAACGAAGACTTTATACATGACGCTCCTTAAAGAGGAGTGCAGACATGTCCCAATGTGTATTTTTCGTTCCACTGTCAATGTCGTCCAATTTGGTGTGGAACTGTCTGATACGAACACACCAACATGCTTACGGACTGCGCTGTTTATGTATCATACTGATATTTTACAAACGGGGTACAAAAGAAAGAAGATAGGGCTCACCAGAACTGCTGACTGTCCGTGGTGTGGACGCGTAGACACGGCACTACATAGGGTAATTTCCTGTTCGGCAACACAACACATCTGGAGGAGGACTAAAACAAGAATCGCTAATATTATGTGTCTTCCAGTAATTGACCTTAATGACAAAGCTATCGTAGATCTTCGATTTAAGCTCTTCCCAAGGATTAGACAACGGGCGGCTGTTTGGTTCCTCGCACACACTATTCTTATCACAGCTGTCCAGCACTACCCAGTGACACTTAGTGACTATATTCAAATACTTCGCACAGGACGATGGGACTTCCTACAGCGTAACATATTAGAACGACACTATGGTGTTAATTTGTGTACCACCCATCTCACGGCGTGTTGGCAGACGATTGCATTCGTTGTGTTACGCTAATATGTATGGGTTATGGACGCATATGATGTGACTGTTATAATGTGTGTATTATATAGTGTGTATTCTAATGTATGTGTTATATTATGTGTATTCTATTGTGTGTATCATAATGTGTGTATAGGCGTGTTTCATTAATACAATCAAAGAAAAAGTGGAAAAAAGTAGGCTAGGGCGCATGTCTGTTAACACAAAGGTTGCAAGATCGAAAACAACACCCAGCGAACTAAAAATTTTTAACTCTCTAAAAATAAAATCATAAGATCTATTCTCCCATATACAAACACTAGCAACTTCGACCTTGCTTCAATAGTGATACTAGAGCACTCTAACAGACAGCGATGTAGATGTTGTAACAAACATGGCGGATGTCGACTGCACCACCACCTAGCAGCTAATGATGGAAACAAACTGCGACACTAGCGCCAAGTAGTAGCCAATGATGGAAACAAACATGACCTCCCAGCAGACGATGAGGGAAATTTCGAGGGGAAAATTCCCTCCTGCAGGGAAAATTCCCTGAAACAAATGATTGCCTGAAACAAGATGGAGGACACGACAAGATGGGCGATATGATGTGACATGACATATGGCATAAAACATAACATATGGCATAAGACATAATGTAAGACATAACATATTGCATAAGACATAACATATGGCATAAGACATAACATAAGGCATAAGGCATAATATATTGCATAAGACATAACATAAGACATAACATATGGTATAAGATATAACATATGATATAAAACATAACATAGGACATAATGTGACATAATGTGACATGATATGACATAGTTTGAAATGATAGGACATATTGTGACATGATATGACATAGTGTGACATGATATGACAGTGTGACATGATATGACATAATGTGACATGATATGACATAATGTGACATGACATGTGACAAAATGGCCGCCGTGCACAACAAAATGTCCGCCATGATGTAATCCAAGATGGTGGACTTATCCAACGTGACATAATCCAAGATGGCAGACTGATCCACTGATCCACAGCCTGCAGCCTGTGTCCTGAAACATACATTATCCTACTACTACGATGTATTTTTTTTTTAGTTTATAGTGTACGAAGGTGTTTACAAAGTCGCAGATATTATTTTGACTAATTGAACAACAACCAGGAATTTTAGGGAATTGCAGACCAGATTACCCCACAACCACTGTGCCTTTAAGCTACAAAGCTTGTAAGTTAGTGCATTCGTTTATACTAGTAAGACTTATTTCCATCAAGCAGAAACATATTCAACGAGTCACTTTGTCCTTGCAAGCTCGTCTGCAGAAAATAACACACGTTCCTAAGGAATTATTTAATTTTGAAAAGTGAGTATATTCATTTAGGATTATGTACACTCATTTGTTCTCGTTCATCTTGTTTCGTTCTACTGCTCGCGAAATATTCCACACCATTGCTTTGCATTACCTAGGCCTAACCTAAGTGAGGTAACTTAAGTTGAAGTGAAAATATGTCTTAAATAAAAAATCATGACAGAACGTCACTAATTTAAACTATGAGTTGCTAGGTATTATACTTTTTATATTCATAGAAAATGACGTTGCCATAGTTTCTATAATTTTGATTTTATAGCAAAATTGTATTTTCTCACGAAGGTATAAGTTAAGCTAAAGCGGAAACACCTATTTTAGCATTTTTAGCGCTAAGAAATACACGTTACGTATTGAAATAGTTTCAAACGTTTCCCATTAATATTTTTTCCTCTATAGCAGTTTGAAGAAATGGTTTTTAGTTGTATTAATGCCTCCTAAAACGGTGTCTCCAATACATATGTTGTCTTGTCTAAGTAACCAACAGTAGTCGTCTGAAGCGGATGTTCTTTTTATAGATAAACCAAATGAACTAACGTTTCCTAGAGTTTGGTCAACAATGTATTCTTCCGACACACAACAAGAGCTTACGTGAATTGGTTGTGAAATAACAGTCCTTCAGTTGAAGCTCTGAACGCTTTTTCTAATGAAGTCTTGAGCAATTCGATAGTAGTTATAGTACATTTTTGCACTGCGTGTCCGCTTATTCGTGGCTCGGAGGTCAGATGATTGACTTATTTCCATAAGAGAATGTGTAAAATTTGTAATTCGAATGGGCGAGTGGTGTCCAGACGTGTACTTCTGACATTGTGGTTACTGTAAATATCTTACCGCACATCACGATATACCATTTTAATAACAGCTTTATTATTTTAACATTGCTGGTTGCAAAATGTTTTTCCTGTAATATCCAAGTTATTATATTTTATAAATGCTGTAAATACATTTAGTTTTTCCAATAATTCTAATGAACCTTTCTGTCTGTTCGTGTATACATGTGTGCAGTGCTGTTTTCCGTCACTTATAGTAATAATAATGATCTCTGTAAAATATTTTGAAAATTATTTTGTAGATCCTAATAACGATAAACTGCAGCTACGGAATTTCTATAATTTATTCCACTTTCCTGAGAGCAATCGTACGATCCCATTCATCCATGTCTCCAAGGTTTGACAATCTCATGTTTTTGCCCGTATTGATAAAATTTAAGTAATACTTATTTCACACTCCGTAGATGAGTGTGATACCTATATGCTGTCAGTATGACAATAGTATTGCCTGTTTTATTTTAAACGTAGCAATAACAGGTATAATTTGTATTTTAAGTATGAGAGTATACTTTTTTGTAAATATTCAAAAAATTAACAATTAAATATACTAAACTACTAAGTTGTGCATAATTACAAAGCTATAGCATAAATTACTGAAAGTAAACGTTCTCTAGATATTTGCATAATTACGTGTTTTAACAATCGTACACTGAGGTTTGGTATTGTATGACGTTTTAAAATAGCCGGATCTAAGGAGAAAGAATGACACAGGCGAAGGCATGGCTCAGAAATGCGGGGTGTTGGCTGGCGAGGGGAGGCTACTTGTCGTCGGCAAGGTCATTACTCATTCTCCGTCCTCTACCCAGCGAAACTCTACTACCAATACCGAATAAGTAAGTTGTTAAAATTTTCGTTTCGATGCACACACTGTCAAGTTAAAGAATAAACCTTTTGACTGGAGTATTTTAGGAACCCGTGGAACTTTCACGAACCTTTCGTCACACGTGCATAAGCCTATATAAATACATCAACACAATTGAAATATATTTTTTTATTTATCTCGGTTATTATTTCACGTCAATTTAGCACAATCTCTTATTGCCAATCGTTTCAAGCGTAGGTACCTTCTTTGCGAACCTTGGTAACATTTTCTACAGAAATTGGTGTACATTCTGACACGTACAGATTCGGTTGAGATGTCAAATATGTTAACTTCCATTCATTAGCATCTTTCTTACTTTACACCGCCACGATATTTTGTCTCGAAATTCAATACTTCGACTCGCTACTGACTAGCAGTCTTATCCACGCGGTCTTATTCACAACCTGCCTGTCAGCTTAGCCTTCTATTGATCACCCAACACATCAGTACATTCCTGTAAGCTATAGAACAGGAAATTAGTTTCAACTCGTTTGCTCTTTCTGTATGCGTGTTTTGTGTCATGTGTATTACACGTCCGTGTGTAGAAGGCGTCTCAGTGCCATTCATACACAGGATTTTTTTTAATTACAGTGAGATTTTGTCTTGGGATGGAAACAGCGACATAAATCACCATGCAGACATTGCTACAGCACAACTCTCTGTCCTCCGTCTGCCAGCAACCAGATGTTCTCACAACACACACGTAAACATCATTACTTACCAGACCCGGTAAACTACACGGTGTTCTCCAACACGTATTACACAAACACTGTGGCTTGTCACCAATAAAAATTAATATTGTGTTTATTATTCTTGTTCACAGCCAGTAAAACAAAATTTGCCGGTCCACGTGGCTAAACACGAATTGTTTACTTTTAATTTAGTTTACACACAGAAGAGGTAAAAAAAGAAGCTCTAAAATTGTCATTCATTGATATAAAATTATATTTTCCTATAAACGCTTTAATGGAAAATAATTTTAATTTAATAAATATAGTTTATATTTTAAATACATGTAAATAGTTCAACATCGTTACCCATAATTTCAGAATTTGTTAGCTATTAATCATGTACGTTACGAAGGAATGTGTAGTATATTTTCAAAATTATTTGAGTTTATTTCAGATAAACATGTAGTGCAAAAAGATCATATCATTATCGCGTAAAAGTAACATGAAATGAGAAAAATATTTCTTACGTAAAGTGTTGTAATTTTATGTTTGTAAAGGAATAAAATTTGTTAGTACATTAATATACGATTATCTATGTTAAATAATTTATTTACATGTTTAATTTTCTAACATCAAGCACCGAGCCAGTGTGGCACAACGGTAACACGCTGGACTCGCATTCTGTGTTCGATTCCAGGTCCGGCCATCATGATTTACGCTTACTGAGATGGTTCCTTGTCATAGGCCATGGCCGAATCCTTCCTCAAATTCCTCCTTAATTCCACAGTCTTTCATTTATTTCAAACAATTTCAAATAATTCAATTATTTTTAACCAAACGCTTTGAAAAAATTTCAGACTATGTACAGTCACACGATACACAATTCTGGCAGAGCCATTTTTTAAAATAATGTAGCCTACCGTTTGCTAGCAAAATTTTATTTTGCTTCATTTTGGCTTAGGCCTATCTCATATTTCAGGATCAAAATTTTGCTATCCATTTTTGTGTATTGCAATAGAAAAATTCAGATATAAACGATTATATTTTAGTGTTAAAACTGTAAGAATAAATTAAAAATAATAAACAGTTGAAGTACCCCACTGATATGCATTTATTATATTAACAGTAACAGGCAATTTGTAACAAGTAACTATTATCACGTACCTACTAACAATTATTGCAACCCGGATAAAACGTGAGATTTCTTCCGTAGTAGTAGCGTCTGCCTGAAGACAAGAATACGGTTGATTATGAAATCGATGATGGAAATACCCAGTGTCGTGTAGAAAATGGGAAATCTGGCTGTTTTTGTCATTAACTTTCTTTAGGATAACATTTAAAGTGAGAGCAATTTTATAAAACAAAAGATTTTAAAACTTTGGCCTTGATGTCATTTTAAGGGGTATGGAAAGGTACGATGTCGAGCTGATAAATTATCTACTCGGCAAAAAAAATATCGAATTTTAATGAGTAGTTTGTATTTCATTGACGATTGAATATTGATAATCCGCTCGACACCGTACCATTCCACAATCCATCAATCCCACTACTTTTGTGACACTTATCTTTTAGGCTTAAAGGAGAGTACATATTAGAAATTTGTCTTTCAGTGATGGTTAAATTCGTTTTACTATGATTATACTGTTCTTTCGAGACAAATACATAAGGTTGAATGTGATTGTATACTTTAACGGAATTGTCGACAAAGAACCGAACAACTAACCGAAACCAGGTAATTTTTGTCATGGAACAATTATGTACAAAGCAGTAAAAACCCTGTAAACTAACTGTATGACATGTTTTTGTACTTGTTATAATTTAGACTCTTTGATTTATTTATAATGCATCCTGTTGACCAGTAAACTACAAATACAGTATAACAATTATACATGTATATATTTGTAATATACAATCTGACTTAGAGAAACAAAACATACCTCTCACAATGAAACATTCTTACACACAGGACAATTCACCATGCATACATTAAAAATACACAAATATCACAATTCCATGGGTAAATAAATGCAACAGTAACAAATATATACAAAAATCAACGTTAGAAGTTCATCAACTCAATAAAATAATTAAATTATAAACTGTATTTTCATGAAGAAGTCTTTTAAATTTACTTTTAAATTCCTTTCATGCTACGTTTTTTTAACAAGTGATAATATATTATATAAGCTAACGCCTATAAAGTTAAAACTTCTTTCATATATAACTGTGCTATGGTTACTAACTCTTAAAAATCATTTTTTGTTCCTTTTTACTAATCGTATTTTATGAATTAAATTTACTTACGATCTGTGTAAACACTCAGAAATGCTATAAGTTATATAAATTTGTGTGTTATTAATTTTAATATTTGGTTGATTCAATTTAGTACCCTTATCGTTATTTGGAATGAAATGCATGTAATTTGTTTTGAGAAAATTTAATACTATGTACTTTTAATAAACTTAAAAAAAAACTATTGGACATGCAACAGATATTATAGATTATGGCCTTACTTTTATTTAGGATAATTTTTGTTTGCCTTCCATTTTCGGTTTCATCTCTACATGTTAGTTAACGGTACCATGTTGCTACTGTGTCTTCTTAAGAGTCCGTTTGGAACTGCTAGTTTCTTTGAAAGTGTCCTTAATTACGTTAAAAGTACGTATGTCAAAAATATTAGAATATGTTGAACACAGTATTTCGTTCCATCCCTCGTGGCTATCTATATTGATAGTGTACTTTGTATTTTGAGTATTTTACCTTCCATTCATATATATATGGTCTACAAAATCAGTAACTGGCTAAAACAAATAACATGGCCGCGAGATACGGGTGCACTCCAGTTTAAGATACAGGATGAGAAAAAATCTGCTTACTAAAGAAAGGCTGTATGTTATTTACTAACGTATCCTGACAGAACCTCACAAGACAGTGAAGATAACGGAACATTGGGCATCCAGCAGATGACTTGGTTTGCAGGTCGAGCACGTTGACCTAACATGCAACACATTTCACGCTATTGAAGAGAGAATGGTTCAAGCTATAGCAGTGGTGTTGTTTTCAAAATACTTGTAGCTCGGGAACAATTTCTCGCTTTCATCTCCCATCTAACTTCAATTATAAAAAAAAAACTTTCTCACTGACCACCTATTTAATGTTTCATTCTGTACTGAAATGCATATAAGGTTAGAAAAAAATTTCTATACCATTAAAAAATAATAATATTTTTAGACTTGTGATATTTTCGTTGGCGTCCAAATATGAAATCACGCGCCATAAACATTTTAATGCAATTCTGTTTTTAATTATTCAGTTAAGGCGCGCATTATTTTAATTTACGAGGCACGGGAACAGAGAAGCAATAAAGGACCCTACTAGTGCGAACTTCAAGTGATCATTCGTACAGAGGCCTATAAGCGCGATCCGCCGATCCCGTGGTTTCTGGTTGGCGGAACTCTTGAAACTTGTTGAGTATCGTCTGAAATGTCCCCTAAATGACTCAACCACTTTGAAAGGACATACTAGTGCGAGCTTTAAGTGATCATATGTACAGAGGCCTATAAGCGCGAGCCGCCGATCTCGTGGTTTCTGGTTGGCGGAACTCTTCAAACTTGTGCATCGTCTGAAGTGTCCCCTATATGTCTCAACCATTTTGAAAGGACGTACTAGTGCGAGCTTCAAATGAAAATATGTACAGAGGCCTGTAAGCGGGAGCCGCCGATCTCGTGGTTTCTGGTTGGCGGAACTCTTGAAACTTGTGCATCGTCTGAAGTGTCCGCTATATGTCTCAACCACTTTGAAAGGACGTACTAGTGCGAGCTTCAAATGATAATATGTACAGAGGCCTGTAAGCGCGAGCCGCCGATCTCGTGGTTTCTGGTTGGCGGAAATCTTGAAACTTGTGCATCGTCTGAAGTGTCCCCTATATGTCTCAAC